>WSYH01001527.1:0-117780 GCA_036426205.1 Ascaphus truei
AACCTCCCCACTTAAAAAAGTAGGTAGGTGCTAATTAATTACTACATCCACGCATATGTCTGTATTGTCAAAAAACTTATATTAGCGTGTGTATTGCAAACCCCTAATGAAGCATTAGAATAATGACCTATTATCAATTCAGTCATATATAGAAGCACATGCACACCGCTGGTAGGTGCTGGAGGGGGGTACTTATCTGCCGGTGCGCTGTGTCCAGGGAGGTCCAGACATCCCACAAGTACTGGAAGCAGGCACACGGTCTTTCTAAAGGTGCAGTTTATTGTGCCACCAAAGGTCCAACGTTTCAGCAATATATTGCCTTTATCAAGGAGATGGCTACAGAACATACTAAACATACCACTATTTATACACAAATGGGTACTCACCCCTCCACGATCACTGCTGCCTTGCTCCTGGATGTCGACGCCCCCATCGTGACGTCAGAGCACCTGCGCGATGTGGCGTGATGACGTCATGCGCCACCAGGGGAGGATCCCAGGGCTCCACGAGGAGACAGCCTCCCCAATGCCTGTAGCAGGCAAAGATGGCTATCCTGCAGGGTGCTGGACACTCAGGGAGCAGCCCCCTCACTGGCAGCAGAGGCTCCCCTGGTGACGTCAGCGTGCCCTCACGACGTGACGCAATGACGTCAGACGTCCGGGGGGGGGGGGGGGGAGCCCAGGCATCAGACCTGCCCTGGAGTGGAAAAAGACAGCCTGATGCCGAAGGAGACCTGAATGATCGTGCAGGGATGAGAGCCCTTACATCAACAAACAAGTGTAGTGAGACTTTAATATATAAAAGAACAAAAGTAAATGAACAAAAGTAAAATCCACATTCATACCTCCTTTCAAAAACCAGTCAGTGAGAACCTATATGCGATTAGTTAAGGCAGACATTGCTAAATATGCTATCAATAGGCATAAAATCACACACAACATGACACTTAGGGAAAAGAACGCCCTTAAAAAACTGTCCACCCTTGTCATACAAAACTACATAGCATATAAAACAGAAATTACAAGACAACTGAGCTCAATTGATTGTTACATCAAATTGGATAGAGACCCCACTCCGACTTATGCGAGGGAGATAAAGGAGATTATCCAGCTTGGCCTTAACAACCGCTGGATATCTGAGACTGAAGCAGAATTTCTCACAATAAAACATACCAAATCCCCATTGTTTTATACCCTCCCAAAAATACATAAAAATCTCCAGTCACCTCCAGGGCGACCAATAATAGCAGCTATACATTCACTTAATCAACCATTAGCCATATATGTTGACACATTCAGTAGGGTTGGCACATTCAACCCTATAGCGCAGAAAGCACGCTCATACGTGAAGGATACCTTTGACTTTTTAACCAAACTCAAAGATATCCCACGGAATGGTACTGACCATATAATGGTCAGTATGGACGTCTCCAGCTTGTATACAATTATACCTCACAAGGATGGCTTAAATACAGTAAAAACTGCTTTATCTGCCCACTACCAGGCGACAGTCCCCACTGAATATATTATGCTCCTATTACATTTCATCCTTCATAAAAACTATTTTAAATTTGAAAAGGAGCATTTTTTGCAAATTAAGGGAACTGCGATGGGCAGCAACATGGCGCCCGCGTATGCCAACCTGTATATGGTAGATTTTGAGGAGAAGTATATATACACATCATTATACTTTAAACACATAATTGGGTATTATAGGTATATTGACGATCTGTTCTTTGTGTGGACAGGCACTGAGGACCAGTTACTGTCATTTTTTGATTACTTACACAATCTCCCTTCTCCTGTACAGCTTACTAATGTCTGGAGCTCTAAGCAATTATCCTTTCTAGATGTCCTGATTTCCCTAGAAAATGGTGAGTTCCACACAGACCTTTACAGAAAAGATACTGACAGAAATGCCCTGTTACGTGCTGACAGTCACCATCCCCCATCCCTCATCAATGCCCTGCCCTTCTCACAAAAAGTGAGGGTTTCTAGGATCACTAGTTGACAGGATAAACTAGCACCGGCCATGGATGACCTTCGTGAGAGGTTCACTAAAAGGGGATATACCCCGGCAGTGCTTGATGCAGCCCTTAACAAAGAGGTGGTTCCTAATAGGGCGACTAAGGATGAGAAACGTATTGTATTTACCACCACATACAATAGGGCTAGTAATTTTGTCAGATTTACTATCAGGAAACATTGGAACCTGCTGCAGAATGATGAGGTTTTAGCAGATTGTTGTCAGACACCCCCCTTGATCGCTTATAGGAGAGGGAGAAATCTGTCAGACAACTTGATACATGCTGACAACAAAGACAACTACCATACGCCCCACTTCCTAGAAGGCGGTAAACAGGGTAACTTCCGGTGTATGAATTGTTCCATGTGTAACAGTCTTATTACCGGGGACGTATTTTGTCATCCACATAGTGGTAAAAAAATCACTATTCATAATCGCATAACATGTAGATCTACATTTGATGTGTACATCATCAGGTGCCCATGTGGTCTTGTCTATGTAGGCAAGACTACACGCATGCTTAAAGTGAGATACATTGAACACAAAAGTGTGATACGTAAAGGTACGGACCCTACTGTACTGGTACAGCACTGTGTTGAACACAGACACAATGTGGCATCCCTTAGAGTGATGGGGATTGAACACATAGCACCAAGACAGGGATACCCTGATAGAGAAACCTTTTTACTGAGGCGTGAGGCTTATTGGATCCACACACTGCAGACAAGTAATTGCAGGGGTCTTAATGAACAACAAAATTTCAAATGCTTTCTCGACAGGAGGTAGCTGAAGGACTCTGTAAGGCTCTGTGCGTCTCGCCATGGACCCCTGCGACCCATTATGAACACTATGCTCCTCTAAGGATTGCTGTATATGCATTAATCTATATGTGTCATGTATCCTTTCAGGTTCTCATTCTATACACAATGCTGCTAGCATAAATACAGTTCTATACCATTTTTAGACACTTTATTAGGTGACACTGTGGTTATACAATTAATTTGTACACTTTATTTACTTTTGTTCTTTTATATATTAAAGTCTCACTACACTTGTTTGTTGATGTAAGGGCTATCACCCCTGCACGATCATTCAGGTCTCCTTGGGCATCAGGCTGTCTTTTTCCACTCCAGGGCAGGTCTGATGCCTGGGGCCCGCCCCCCCCCTCGGACGTCTGACATCATCGCGTCACGTCATGAGGGCACGCTGACTTCACCAGGGGAGCCTCTGCTGCCAGTGAGGGGGCTGCTCCCTGAGTGTCCAGCATCCTGCAGGACAGCCATCTTTGCCTGCTACAGGCATTGGGGAGGCTGTCTCCTCATGGAGCCCTGGGATCCTCCCCTGGTGGCGCATGACGTCATCACGCCACGTCGCGCAGGTGCTCTGACGTCATGATGGGGGCGTCGACATCCACGAGCAACGCAGCAGTGATCATGAAGGGGTGAGTACACACTTGTGTATAAATAGTGGTATGTTTTGTATGTTCTGTAGCCCTCTCCTTGATAAAGGCAATCTATTGCCAAAACGTTGGACCTTTGGTGGCACGATAAACTGCACCTTTAGAAAGACCGTGTGCCTGCTTCCATTCCTTTGCTCTATTATCAATTCAGGTCAGGAAAGGGTGGCAGTGTACGGTATAGGATACGGTTAAAAAAAAATCATGTAATACCCTAGACAAAAATTGATCCTCAATATGTTTTCAGTGCACACACAAATGAAACTCAATATGCATGCTAGTAAATACCAGATGACATGGCAGTCACCAGACGTAAGTGGAAGTGAACCATTCTCAATATACCCTGTAGATAAAGCAACATGTATATGTCACATAGAGTGAGAGTGTACAGTGGTTCAGAATCCATTCACTGTGCTGCTCGTGATTCAATCATTGTAATAATACTTCTATTGTGAGATTGTACTTATTTTGTGATCAAAATTTCAGGTACATATGTCAGAAGAAGAAATCACAGTAGGCATATATGTACAGTAGCAGCTAGCATAGAGGATCAATAAATACCAGTGAGAATCACTTGCCATACAACCCATTCGTAGAGCGCTTGATCCGCCTACTCCCTCCAGGACGTCAACGTGGTGACGTCACACCCAACCGCTGTTTCGCGCGGCGGGTACGCGCTTTCTCAAAGCAAGGAGGAGTTACCTGTCCCAACCCCAGATGTCTAATATACCCCAAGATGGGGCGTCATTAAAGGATCTGTCCTATTACCAGTACGTATGCAAGAAGGTGGCGTGCCTATGGTGCTGGAAGCACCAAAATGTAAATAAAATGTAACAGTCAATGGGGAAATAAACTTGAACTTAATGCATGATCTCATTGGGTCTCATAGATCAAAGAACTAGATTGGTCATCACATGAGTCTAGGCGCAAAGTTCACCTTTCCTATCTTGCCTTCAAATACTTTCTGGGCAAGCTACCCATCTATCTGAACAAGCTCCTCACCCCTACCACATGCAGCACTTATCATCTGAGATCAGATTCCAAAAGACTGTACATGGTCCCAAGGCTCAACAAAGTATCCGGCCGCTCCTCCTTCTCTTACCGTACACCCGAAAACTGGAACAACCTACCGGAGACTCTAACATCCACCACAAGTTTAAGTTCTTTCAAAATTAAGGCTGTCTCATATTTTAATCTGGTCTGTAACTGTTTAATAAGCCTATAATATACATCTTCTTTAACTGTGCATGCAATGTATTGTATATAATGTATACCCTGTTCATTTATGTAACTGTATTTGTAACCATGTATTATGTGTAATTTTATCTCTATGCCCAGGACATACTTGAAAACGAGAGGTAACTCTCAATGTATTACTTCCTGGTAAAACATTTTATAAATAAAATAAATAAACATGATGATCTTTCTTCTGCAGCTGCCCTTTTTTATGCTTTTTTGATGTTGTTTTTATTGTGTAGATTTTCCATGAATCTCTTAGTCATTCCTGTTGCCTGTGCTTTATACTCAACGAAAGTGGAACAATTTCTTATTAGGTGTAAAAACTGGCCAGTTGGTATTGCTTTTATAATATGTGTGGGGCAATGGCTATCGGCCCTCAACAAACTGTTCGTGGCTGTGCTCATTCTAAAGATGTTTGTTTTCAAACTACCTCCCTCACCCTTGAAGATAGTAAGATCCAGAAAATTAATACTGGTCTTACTCAGTTTACTCATTAGTCTTAAGTTGATAGTATTCGTATTCAAGATCTAAATGAATTTATGTAGCAGTGACTCCGTCCCTTTCCAAAGTATCAGTCTATCATCAATGAACCTTACCCATAACTCTACATAGCTCGTATACTCGTCCAGGGCCTCGCTAAAGACAACCGTCTCCTTCCACCAGCCTAGATATAAATTGACATTGGTGGGAGTGCATGTGGTCCCAATAGCGGTGCCCTCGATCTGATGGTAATACTTCTGGTTGAATAAGAAGTAATTTTTGGTCAGGGTAAGGTCCAATAGATGGAGAATAAACTCATGATGTCTATTTAAATCTGTACTTCTGGACTTGAGAAAGTGCAACACTGCCGTCATTCCAACCTCGTGGGGAATACATGTATATAACCCCTCCACGTCTACACCAACAAGGAATGTTCCCGGATCTGTAATCACACCTTCAAGTTTAAGCAGAACATCCTTTGTGTCCTGGAGGTACTGTAGGACAGAGGTGCACTCAGGAATGGGCGTAGCAGTTTGTCAATATAGACACTCGCATTTGATGTAAGGTTATCTATGCCTGAGACTATCGGTCTACCCATCCTCCTCTTATGTATTTTTGTTAGTTGGTAGAACGTGGCCGTTCTCGGTCTCTTAAAGCTGAAGTTCAGTCTTTTTTTTTAAATTTTTTTTTTACTTCAA
This sequence comes from Ascaphus truei, assembly GCA_036426205.1. NCBI lineage: Eukaryota > Metazoa > Chordata > Amphibia > Anura > Ascaphidae > Ascaphus > Ascaphus truei. The sequence goes on from WSYH01001527.1 coordinate 5,899, forward strand.
TAGTTTCATGTGTGCAATCTCTAATTACCTAAAGAACTGTATAGCTGCAGGTCAATTCGTTCTCCAGGTATTGATCGGCGAAATTTGGTGACATAATTAGTGAAGGGATCTGTTTTTCTTCTGCTTCTGTCTCTCAGTGGAAGCTCATGAATATTCATGAGCACTCCTGCACTGACATGTGCTAGAGGGAGGGCAGGGCTGACAAAGGGGTGTGCCAGGGCTTGTGACAGGACATGAAGGGGCAGTGCCTTAGCAAATGGTTGTTAAAATAGAATACAAGAAAATTGGTCTTTCAAAGTTGTTTTTTTAAAAACAGAAAATGCTAAAAGTATTTTTTCTTACTACAGAACTGATTTATTAAAAAAAACACACATGCAGGATATTGACTGAACTGCATCTTTAACATAAATAAAATCAAACTCTTCTATAGAAATCACTTTGTTATTTAGACCCTCCTCCAGGATCTGTAGTAATTGTTTTTGAAACAAGTCGTAGGGTCAGTGTCCAAGATCCTATAGCATGTTCTATCCGTTAATAGTCACATACATTCTGCCACTTTTATGGTCCTGTCTAAAACAACCACGTTTCCGCTTTTATCAGACAGTTTAATGATGATATGTTCATCATTGCCAAATCTTTGAGTGCCAAATTTTCTGTATATGTTAAGTTATAATCACTTGTTGTACTGTCTAGTTTCTCAAGATCTTGTATAACTAGCCTCGTGAAAAACTCAACATGTGTACTCGTTTCGTGTGATGGTGTAAATGTAGACTTTTTGTGGAAATCAGTAAACGGACCTTCACCTGGGGATCTATTACTCTCGAGAACACTACCCAAAATTCTTAAGTTTGCTGCGTCATTATGATCTACATCCTCAATGGGTATATTTATGACGCTTCTTAAATGTCTTCTGGTAAAGAATTTGTGCAGGAGCAATTTCCTGGAGAACAAGTTAAGATTTTTTACGCACTCAAACAGATTCATTTTGCCAGTAGTGCAGAATGATAAACCTCTAGATAAAACACTGAGGTGATCCACACTCAGAACTTTAGTAGATAAGTTAATTACCTGGGTTGTTTCTGTTTCTTGTTGTTTTTCTTGGGGGCTGCTTGTTCCCCTGATCCCTGTATCTCCAGATGGTCCTGTCTCTTAAGTTGTCTCCCTGATCCCCCCTGATCTTTCTCCTTTGTTTGTGTATGACCCATTTGATCTAAAAAAAACTTCTAGTGTTAGTAGATATTGGTAAAGGGTGGGGTTACCTGATGAGGGGCCCGCTATTGAATCATGCTCGGAATCACTCGCTGAGCATTCCCACTCCGTTGATGAGTTGAGTGCCACTCTATTTTGTCGGCATCCTTTCTGTTGTATTTTGTACCTAAATATACAATTGTCCTTAAAATGAGTGGAATCTCTCACAAATTTGCGATACTTTCTATCTTTAATGTCACTTGTAAAAGTTGGAATTTTCCTTCCAAGTGTCTGTCTCACTTAATAGTTTGTCAATGTCTGACCTGATCAATGTAAGTCTCTTGGTCTCATAGTCTATTAATAACTTCATTAGATCACTAGAACATTTCAAAAGTATTGTCTCCCAGGACTTCAAAAAGATCTCATAAATTATTTGGTGGGAAGGTGGAAGATTGACCCTCAAACCCCTTAGAACCAAGTCTAAGCTTACGTAATTTTTGAGACTGGCTACTTCCCACCACATTTTTGCTTGTGTACAATAGTTATTTTCTAATTCTATAAAGAATTTATTGATATCTCTGGGAGTAGTGGGGACAGATGGAGGTACTTGGTTTGAGAATAGATTATGTGCTTCCATGTTCCAAACTCCAAAGTCTTGTTTGGTAGATAAAAAACACATAATTCTATATACACAGGTGTATATTGATGTAATTTACAAGAACAGTATCTGTCAGGTACAGTAGAGGCAACTCTTATTCTAACAAAAACCAGTGGCAATTCCCCAAAAGACCCAGGTACATTCTGAATACATGCCTTAAACTTTCCTTAAACTAGCCCCAGCATTTCTGCATTGATTAATGGCCTATCAGATTAACAGCGGGGGTCCCTGGCAGTCCCATTCAAACTGAATTGGACTGCCAGGGATCCCTGCTGTGTTAATCCTATGGGTCGTTAGTCAATGCAGAAATGCCTTAAATGTGCCTCAAACTAGCCCAGAACATACCCAGCACATACCCAGCACATACCCAGAATGTAACCCGGCTAGTTTACAGCAAATGTTAGAATAAACGTTGCCTCTACACGTTGCCTCTACTGTACATATGCTAATAAACAGTGTTTCAAAAGGCGAACAGAGGCCACTAGAGACCACCAAATATAAAAAGGCTCAAGGCAATATTGTATTCCCCGAAGAGCTGGTGGGTCAAGAAAGGGGCATAGAAATGTCCCAAGATTGATGTTTGAACAACAATGTGACCTAACACCGCTCACGTCAGTAAGTGCAATGATAAGATATGGATGGTGCATATAGGGAAAGCATAAAGCATAAATAAGGACAAACAGGGTGATGGCAGAATCACCTGAAAGAACCCTATTTGCTGCACTATCCCATTAGTGTAAGGTCTAATAACACAATTGTTTAGTAAGTATGTTTTTAACTGGAAACTAGGTAAAGATAACCCATAGTAGCCGATCCCATCGCTGTAGGCGGACGGATGCCAATAAAAGCCAAAGATTGGCCAAAATAATAACATTGTATTTATACTATAACATCAATTATATTTTGTAACAGGAACAGTCTTTACTCTTCTCAATAAAGAGTACAGCATACAGTCAGCCAATGCATACATGAACCCTGGTCTCCAGCCTTAAGATGGTCCCTGGACTCAAACCCCCAGGCATGGGCCCCAGAGGTCGGTCCTAGCTCTTCCCCTACTCCCTGATGGAGATACCGGGAACCGTCCTGGTAGGACCAACGACACAACATCATTACGCAGGAGCATGGTGTCGGCTGAACCACATCTGGAGCTAAATTGTAAGCCGGGATTTGTATTACAAGCCGCGGAATTTGGAACACTGCGGGCAGAGTCAGTGATTGCCGGAGCACAGTTGGAGTCCAGCTGGAGACGGTTCCCGGTATCCACAGGCTGCTGCACACATCCAGATCGGATTTCCACCGTGGATTCATACAGTTGACGGTGATATTTGTATTCACAACTGCTTGATTTTTAGCTTCCCTTGTGAGTGAGCCTATTTCCTCCCTATCTCCCTGAATTAAATGTATTTTTTACGCTATGGGCCGTGCACTTTCTCTTTCTTCTCCTCTTAGGTTCTATTTTGGATGTGGTTCATCCCTTTGAAATCTGCCTTACACCCCTCAACCGGAAGCGTTTTCTACAGATCGGACATTTAAGGGGCTGGTCTCTCCCTGTTTTATGTTGTTTGTATTGTTTGTGTATTTACATATACCTTTATATATCACAATTATACATTAATTTTGCATCTTGAATGTAATATCAATTATTTGAATCAATTCATTTAATATCATCACATAATTTGGCCCTACTAGTCTCTTTTAATTTACATATATATATAGCCGATCCCATCGCTGTAGGAGGACGGATACCAATAAAAGCCAAAAATTGGCTAAAAAAATAACATTTTATTTATACTATAACATCAATTATATTTTGTAACAGGAACAGTATTCTCTTCTCAATAAAGAGCACAGCATACAGTCAGCCAATGCATACATGAACCCTGGTCTCCAGCCTNNGTTCCAGTCCTTAGGGTGGGCCTTGGACTCAAACCCCCATTCATCGGCCCCAGAGGTCGGTCCTAGCTCTTCCCCTACTCCCTGATGGAGTATATTATATATATATATATATATATATATATATATATATATATAATATAGTATATATATTAATATTATAATAGATATAAATATATACTGTATATATATATATATATAAAAGTAGGGTATGGAGATTAGCACTCACGGTTTGTGTTGCAGGAGGGGCAATGCTTGTCCCATAGAGAGTATGTAGACATATGGAGACCAGGGGATCCTGATAGCCAAAAAGAGACAGCACACTGCAGGTATGTATCAAAAAAGTGGTTTCAGACACAAGGCCGCCAAGTGTCGGTCTCCCAACAGGGACCTTCCTCAGGGCATGACCGCTGAGGAAGGTCCGTTGGGAGGACCGAAACGTTGGCGGCCTTGTGTACTGAATACACTTTTTGATACCATACTGCAGTGGCTGTCTCTTTTTGGCTATCAGGCCACGGTCTCCATATGGTCTTCTATAGATATATAGATAGAGATAGAGGAGATGAGAGATGAGAGATAGGAGAGAGAGACAGACAGTACACATACACACACACAGATATACAACATACACACATATACAGACTCTACACACACATAGAAGAGATATAGATATATATTATATATTATATATATATATAATATACACACACACACACAACACAATTCATTTGTGTTGAATTGAATTGTGTTGAATTGAAAAAACCTATTTTAAGAAGTCTGTTCTTTATTGCCCTAAAACATTTTTTAAATTAATTTGTGACTAATAAATTATTATGGGATTCTTGTAGTTGATTTCCTTTTTTGTACCGTTTTCCTGGAGACCAAATAATGGTATTAATGTCAGACATGTATAGATACTAAGCAGGCTATGTGGTGATGTAGGTTGATTTCTATTTTATAATTAACTGTTGCTGACGGTCACTTTTAAATGTATATCCATTAGGTACCCTATAGGTGGGAAAACATATCTTGCACATAAGGAGTTATAATTGAAATATTGAAGTGTGCTCATGCATTCACACGAAAATCTAATACAGTATGTAAAAGGAAGTTTCCATGAGGGTAGTGCCATCTCCACTCTTACATCTTTACAGTTAAATCATAATCCCATGCCTCTTGTGAATTCAGAAACAGAATCACAATCCGTGTACTAGCAAGTTCATAGCCACATCAGCGTTATAATCTTTGAATCGCCACGAACTTGACGATCGACCCTCACCTAAATACAGCTACTAATATGAGCTTCAAGAATGCTGCCTCTTGGACATTCCTGGTTCAATTTTCAAGAACAATTGGGCTATTTATAATCATGCTCAAGTTAGGCTGCGGCCAGGCAGGGAGTGGGCGCCCGCTGCGCGTCCATGCGCGGTGATGTCACGCTCCCTTCTCACCGGGGAGATTTGTGGCCGGCTAGGGGTGTGCGCGCTGGGGGTGCGATTCGGGGGGTGCAGCCAATGACGTCACGGAGCTGGTCGCCCTATTGGGGTGTGAACTGCCGTGACGCGCAAGCGAGAGACAGATTCAAATTTGCTTGCTTCGGCAAACAGCCAAAGCGCCGAGATGCGCAGGTGCTCGCTCACGCTGACCACACACATTGTCGCAATTGGTTTTCATCACGGCCAGGTGAGCGCCTGCTCAGCGCCACCCTGACCGAGGCCTAATACTCACTTTGCCGCTCAAAGATTTTCTATTACCATTTATTGCACGAAACGTCACCGTGTTTGTCTTTATTTATTTAATGTGATGCAGGTCTTACCTGGCAGATTTTCATAGCCATCTGTGCTGCTACATAATTCACCACTTTTACAAAACGTACTAAGTAGCATTGATAATAATTGATTTGCTTCAGGGAACACATTGAATTAATGCTATAGGGGGTAAAAACCTTTCCCAGAATTTAAATAATTGCTGTTAGGACCTGTGCACACAAAAAAAACCTTACACATGCTCTAACCTTTCAGTTTGTGATGAATATAAACCAATGTGTATTTCATCAAAGCAAAACAGGCTCATAGACTTTACAAAGTTAATAAGTAACTAGCTGGAACTGATTGTTTTGAGAGGATGTAGGTTATCAACATGAAGTGATGCCATTCTGGTGTTGGACAATTGAAAGGAGTATATCAAGAGAAATACGCTTTATGGTAAGACAGAGTAATGAAAACAGAGATACAACAAAGGGAAGTTTGTCATTTTGTTCGTTGGGATAGCACCAAAAAAAAGATGTTTTATTGGGAATTGCTGGCCCACTTGTGGTGACATAAATATTTGCTTTCTGTCTTCGAAGTCAGGAATGTTCAATATCTTCGTTTTTCCTTCAGTACATGACACTATCATGACTTGTTCTCTGGTTCTGGAAATGAAAAGGACATGAATGGGGATTATGATTGCCGCCACTTTTCAGTTCGACAAACCTATACATCTGCACGCCCCGGGCGAGTGGATTTAACATCGTGGCGAGCTCCTATTGGCCCAAGCAGCACACGTGTGGTACTAGGTGGCGAGTAGATTTTTTTGTTCGGCGAGTAGATTTTTTGGTGGTTTGTCGACGACTGTGTATATATATATATATATATATATATAGTCAGGTATGGAGATTAGCACTCACGGTTTTGTTGCAGGAGGCAGATGCTTGTCCCATAGAGAGTATGTAGACATATGGAGACCAGGGGATCCTGATAGCCAAAAAGAGACAGCACACTGCAGGTATGGTATCAAAAAAGTGTATTCAGTAACACAAGGCCGCCAACGTTTCGGTCCTCCCAACGGGACCTTCCTCAGGGCAGTGCAACTACAGACTAACACAAGCACCCATATATACCCCTTAACACATACTAAAAAACACCTGAAAACAATCATGAACTCCAAATTGTAATCCCAGATACAACCCACATTTCTAAACAACCAATCCAACATACTGATACTGGTACGCACCAATGAGAGAACCTGATCTAAGCATATGTGTACCTAGTCACATGATCAAACCTTGATAACAACATAATGACATCACAGTGCATCCTGTTTACGTAACCATGACTACTTGAAACATCTAATGATATGTATTATGTGTAATTTTATCTCTATGCCCAGGACATTACTTGAAAACGAGAGGTAACTCTCAATGTATTACTCCTGGTAAAACATTTTTAAATAAAAAATAAAAAAAAACATGATGATCTTTCTCTGCAGCTGCCCTTTTTTATGCTTTTTGATGTTGTTTTTTGTGTAGATTTTCCATGAATCTCTCGTCATTCCTGTTGCCTGTGCTTTATACTCAACGGAACGTGGAAACAATTTCTTATTAGGTGTAAAAACTGGCCAGTGGTATTGCTTTTATAATATGTGGGGCAATGGCTATCGGCCTCAAACAAACTGTTCGTGGCTGTGATTCTTTAAAGATGTTTGTTTCAAACTACCTCCCTCACCCTTGAAGATAGTAAGATCAGAAAATAATACTGGTCTTACTCAGTTTACTCATTAGTCTTAAGTTGATAGTATTCGTATTCAAGATCTAAATGAATTATGTAGCAGTGGACTCCGTCCCCTTTCCAAAGTATCAGTCTATCATCAATGAACCTTACCCATAACTCTACATAGCTCGTATACTCGTCCAGGGCCTCGCTAAAGACAACCTCTCCTTCCACCAGCCTAGATATAAATTGACATTGTGGGAGTGCATGTCGGTCCCAATAGCGGTTGCCCTCGATCTGATGGTAATACTTCTGGTTGAATAAGAAGTAATTTTTGGTCAGGGTAAGGTCCAATAGATGGAGAATAAACTCATGATGTCTATTTAAATCTGTACTTCTGGACTTGAGAAAGTGCAACACTGCCGTCATTCCAACCTCGTGGGGGGATACATGTATATAACCCTCCACGTCTACACCAAACAAGGAATGTTCCCGGATCTGTAATCACACCTTCAAGTTTAAGCAGAACATCTTTGTGTCCTGGAGGTACTGTAGGACAGAGGTGCACTCAGGAATGGGCGTAGCAGTTGTCAATATAGACACTCGCATTTGATGTAAGGTATCTATGCCTGAGACTATCGGTCTACCCATCCTCCTTATGTATTTTTGTTAGTGGTAGAACGTGGCCGTTCTCGGTCTCTTAAAGCTGAAGTTCAGTCTTTTTTTTTTAAATTTTTTTTTTACTTCAATAGTTCATGTGTGCAATCTCTAATTACCTAAAGAACGTATAGCTGCAGGTCAATTCGTTCTCCAGGTATTGATGCGGAAATTTGGTGACAATAATAGTGAAGGGATCTGTTTTTCTTCTGCTCTGTCTCTCAGTGGGAGCTCATGAATATCATGAGCATCCTGCACTGACATGTGCTAGAGGGAGGGCAGGGCTGACAAAGGGTGTGCCAGGGCTTGTGACGGACATGAGGGGCAGTGCCTTAGCAAATGGTTGTTAAAAATAAATACAAGAAATTGGTCTTTCAAAGTGTGTTTTTTAAAAACAGAAAATGCTAAAAGTATTTTTCTTTAATACAGAACTGATTTATTAAAAAAAACACACATGCAGGATATTGATGAACTGCATCTTTAACATAATAAAATCAAACTCTTATAGAAATCACTTGGTTATTTAGGACCCTCCTCCAGGATCTGTAGTAATGTGTTTTGAAACAGTCGTAGGGTCAGTGTCCAAGATCTATAGCATGTTCTATCCGTTAATAGTCACATACATTCTGCCACTTTATTGGTCCTGTCTAAAACAACCACGTTTCCGCTTTTATCAGACAGTTTAATGATGATATGTTCATTCATGCCAAATCTTTGAGTGCCAAAATTTTCTGTATATGTTAAGTTATAATCACTTGTTGTACTGTCTAGTTTTCAAGATCTTGGTAGTAACTAGCCTCGTGAAAAACTCAACATGTGTACTCGTTTCGTGTGTGATGGTGGGTAAATGAGATTTTTGGGAAATCAGTAAACGGACCTTCACCTGGGGATCTATTACTCGAGAACACTACCCAAAATTCTTAAGTTTGCTGCGTCATTATGATCTACATCTCAATGGGTATATTTATGACGCTTCTTAAATGTCTTCTGGTAAAGAATTTGTGCAGGAGCAATTTCCTGGAGAACAAGTTAAGATTTTTTACGCACTCAAACAGATTCATTTGCCAGTAGTGCAGAATGATAAACTCTAGATAAAAACATGAGGTGATCCACACTCAGAATTTAGTAGATAATTAATTACCTGGGTTGTTTGTTTTCTTGTTGTTCTTGGGGGCTGCTTGTCCCCTGATACCTGTATCTCCAGATGGTCCTGTCTCTTAAGTTGTCTCCCTGATCCCCCCTGATCTTTCCTTTGTTTGTGTATGACCCATTTGATCTAAAAAAAACTTCTAGTGTTAGTAGATATTGGTAAAGGTGGGGTTACTGATGAGGGGCCCGCTAGATGAATCATGCCGGAATCACTCGGAGCATTCCCACCGTATGAGTGAGTGCCACTCTATTTTGTCGGCATCCTTTCTGTTGTATTTGTACTAAATATACAATTGTTCCTTAAAAGAGTGGAATCTCTCACAAATTTGCGATACTTCTATCTTTAATGTCACTTGTAAAAGTTGGAATTTTCCTTCCAAGTGGCTGTCTCACTAATAGTTTGTCAATGTCTGACCTGATCAAATGTAAGTCTCTTGGTCTCATAGTCTATTAAAACTTCATTAGATCACTAGAACATTTCAAAGAGTGTTCCCAGGACTTCAAAAAGATCTCATAAATTATTTGGGGGAAGGTGGAAGATTGACCTCAAACCCTTAGAACCAAGTCTAAGCTTAGTAATTTTGAGACTGGCTACTTCCCACCACATTTTTGCTTGTGTACAATAGTTATTTTCTAATTCTATAAAGAATTATTGATATTCTGGGAGTGTGGGACAGATGAGGTACTGGTTTGAGAATAGTTATGTGCTTCCATGTTCCAAACTCCCAAAGTCTTGGTTGGTAGAATAAAAAAACACCATAATTCTATATAACAGGTGTATATTGATGTAATTTACAAGAACAGTATCTGTCAGGTACAGTAGAGGCAACTCTTATTCTAACAAAAACCAGTGGCAATTCCCCAAAAGACCCAGGAAACACCCAGGTACATTCTGAATACTGCCTCTTAAACTTTCCTTAAACTAGCCCCAGCATTTCTGCATTGATTAATGGCCTATCAGATTAACAGCGGGGGTCCCTGGCAGTCCCATTCAAACTGAATTGGACTGCCAGGGATCCCTGCTGGTGTTAATCCTATGGGTCGTTAGTCAAAGCAGAAATGCCTTAAATGTGCCTCAAACTAGCCCAGAACATACCCAGCACATACCCAGCACATACCCAGAATGTAACCCGGCTAGTTTACAGCAAATGTTAGAATAAACGTTGCCTCTACACGTTGCCTCTACTGTACATATGCTAATAAACAGTGTTTCAAAAGGCGAACAGAGGCCACTAGAGACCACCAAATATAAAAAGGCTATCAAGGCAATATTGTATTCCCGAAGAGCGGTGGGTCAAGAAAGGGCATAGAAATGTCCCAGATTGATGTTTGAAACAACAATGTGCCTAAACACCGCTCACGTCAGTAAGGCAATGATAAGATATGGATGGTGCATATAGGGAAAGCAATAAAGCATAAATAAGGACAAAACAGGGTGATGGCAGAATCACCTGAAAGAAACCCTATGTGCACGCACTATCCATTAGTGTAAGGTTCTAATAACACAATTGTTAGTAAGTATGTTTTTAACTGGAAACATAGGTAAAGATAACCATAGTAGCCGATCCCATCGCTGTAGGCGGACGGAGATGCCAATAAAAGCCAAAGATTGGCAAAATAATACATGTATTATAATATAACATCATTATATTTTGTAACAGGAAGAACCAGTCTTACTCTTTCAATAAAGAGTACCAGCATACAGTCAAGCCAATGCATACATGAAACCCTGGTCTCAGCCTTAAGATGGTCCTGGACTCAAAACCCCCAGGCATGGGCCCCAGAGGTCGGTCCTAGCTCTTCCCCTACTCCTGATGGAGATACCGGGAAACCGTCCTGGTAGGACCAACGACACAACAATCATTACGCAGGGGCATGGGTCGGCTGAACCACATCTTGGAGCTAAATTGGAAGCCGGGATTTGTATTACAAGCTGTGTAATTTGGAACAGTGTGGGCAGAGTCAGTGATTGCCGGAGCACAGTTGGAGTCCAGCTGGAGACGGTTCCCGGTATCCACAGGCTGCTGCACACATCCAAATCGGATTTCCACAGTGGATTCATACAGTTTGCGGTGACACTTGTATTCACAATGCTTGAGATTTTATCTTCCTTGTGAGTGAGCCTATTTCCTCCCTATCTCCCTGTAATTAAATGTATTTTTTACGCTATGGGCCGTGCACTCTCTTTCTTCTCCTTTAGGTTTATTTTGGATGTGGTTCATCCCTTTGAAATCTGCTTACACCCTCAACCGGAAGCGTTTTCTACAGATCGGACATTTAAGGGGCTGGTCTCTCCCTGTTTATGTTGTTGTATTGTTTGTGTATTTACATATACCTTTATATATCACAATTATACATTAATTTTGCATCTTGAATGTAATATCAATTATTGAATCAATTCATTTAATATCATCACATAATTTGGCCCACTAGTCTCTTTATTTACATATAATATAGCCGATCCCATCGCTGTAGGAGGACGGATACCAATAAAAGCCAAAAATTGGCTAAAAAAAATAACATTTTATTTATACTATAACATCAATTATATTTTGACAGGAACAGTATTCTCTTCTCAATAAAGAGCACAGCATACAGTCAGCCAATGCATACAGAACCCTGGTTCCAGCCTTAGGGTGGGTCCTTGGACTCAAACCCCCATCATGGGCCCCAGAGGTCGGTCTAGCTCTTCCCCTACTCCCTGATGGAGTATATATATATATATATATATAATATATATATATATATATATATAGATATATATATCTATATATATATATATATATATATATATAAATATATACTGTATCATATATATATATATATAATATAGTCAGGTATGGAGATTAGCACTCACGGTTTTGTTGCAGGAGGCAGATGCTTGTCCACTAGAGAGTATGTAGACATATGGAGACCAGGGGATCCTGATAGCCAAAAAGAGACAGCACACTGCAGGTATGTATCAAAAAAGTGTGTTCAGAACACAAGGCCGCCAACGTTTCGGTCCTCCACAAGGGACCTTCCTCAGGGCAATGCCCCCTGAGGAAGGTCCCGTTGGGAGGACCGAAACGTTGGCGCCTGTGTTATGAATACACTTTGTTGGATACCATACCTGCAGTGTGGGCGGTCTCTTTTTGGCTATCAGGATCCCCTGGTCTCCATATGTCGTTATCTATATAGAGAGAGAGAGAGAGGATAGAGAGAGATAGAGAGACGAGAGAGAGAGATACCCTCGACAGACCAAAGACACACACACACCAGATCTACATCTACATCACCAATAGAGACAGTAGACCACACATCTTAGATATATATATATATTTATATATATAATATATATATATACACAACACACACACACAATTCATTTGTGTTGAATTGAATTTGTGTTGAATTGAAAAACCTATTTTAATGAATGTCTGTTTCTTTATTGCCCTAAAACATTTTTTTAAATTAATTTGTTGCTAATAAATTATTTATGGGATCTTGTAGTTGATTTCCTTTCTTTGTACCGTTTTCCTGGAGACAAATAACTGGTACTTAACTGTCAGACATGTATAGATACTAAGCAGGCTATGTGGTGATGTAGGTTTGATTTCTATTTTATAATTAAACTGTGCTGACGGTCACTTTTAAATGTATATCCATTAGGGTAACCCTATAGGTGGGAAATTAAACTCTTTGCCACATAAGGAGTTATTAATTGAAATATGAAAGTGCTGCTCATGGCATTATCACACGAAAACTCCTAATTACAGTATGTAAAAGGAAGTTTCCATGAGGTAGTGCCATAATCTCCACTATTACATCTTTTTACAGTTCAATCAATAATCCCCACTGCCTCTTTGTAGAATTCAGAAACAGAATCCCTGAAAATGTCATACTGTTTGGTACCCTCTCTCACCTAAATACAGCTACTAATATGAGCTCTCAAGAATGCTGCCTTGGACATTCCTGGTTCAATTTTCAAGAACAATTAGGGCTATTTATCATCATGCTCAAGTTAGGCTGCGGCCAGGCAGGGAGTGGGCGCGCTGGCGCTCATGCGCGGTGATGTCACGCTCCCTTCTCACCGGGAGATTTGTGGCCGGCTAGGTGTGCGCGCTGGGGGTGCGATTCGGGGGGTGCAGCCATGACGTCACGGAGCTGGTTCGCCCTCATTGGGTGAACTGCTCACGTGACGCGCAAGCGAGAGACAGATTCAAATTTGCTTGCTTCGGCAAACAGCAAAGCGCCGAGCATGCGCAGGTGCTCGCTCACGCTGACCACACACATTGTCGCAATGTGTTTCATCACGGCCAGCGTGAGCGCCTGCTCAGCGCCACCCTGACCGAGGCCTAATACTCACTTTGCCGCTCAAAGATTTTCTATTCCCATTTATTGCACGAAACGTCACCGTGTTTGTCTTTATTTTATTTAATGTGATGCAGGTCTTACCTGGCAGATTTTCATAGCCATCTGTGCTGCTACATAATTCACCACTTTTACAAAACGTACTAAGTAGCATTGATAATTAATTGATTTGCTTCAGGGAACACATTGAATTAATGCTATAGGGGGTAAAACCTTTCCCAGAATTTAAATAATTGCTGTTAGGACCTGTGCACACAAAAAAAACCTTACACATGCTCATAACCTTTCAGTTTGTGATGAATATAAACCAATGTGTATTTCATCAAAAGCAAAACAGGCTCATAGACTTTACAAAGTTAATAAGTAACTAGCTGGAACTGATTGTTTTAGAGGATGTAGGTTATCAACATGAAGTGATGCCATTCTGTGTTGGACAATTTGAAAGGAGTATTATCAAGAGAAATACGCTTTAATGGTAAGACAGAGTAATGAAAACAGAGATACAACAAAGGGAAGTTTGTCATTTTGTTCGTTGGGATAGCACCAAAAAAAAAGATGTTTTATTGGGAATTGCTGGCCCACTTGTGGTGACATAATATATTTGCTTTCTGTCTTCGAAGTCAGGAATGTTCAATATCTTCGTTTTTCCTTCAGTACATGACACTATCATTGACTTGTTCTCTGGTTCTGGAAATGAAAAGACATGAATGGGGGATTATGAATTGCCTGCACTTTTCAAAGTGATGGATCAGATGAAATACTGTTGTGTTTAAGAGACAGTTACAGTAGATACACAACATGACAACCAGGTACTGTAGCACACCACAAAAGTTAGAATTCAAATAACAAACATATTTATTACAAATATTTGAATTCTAACCTTTGTGGTGTGCGTCCTGGTTAACTTTTGTGTATCTCATTGTCTATAGCCTTTTGAGGTGGCCTTTTAACCTTGAGCACCAGTATGTTTACAGTTTTATTTTTTACTTTTCGTATTTATTTTTGTTTGAGCGTGCATTGAAATCTATTTGTATATTTTGATCTAAATTACCTCAACTTTTTCGCACCTCTTCTAGTGGCAACGTATAATTTTTTTGGTCTCAAATACTTTAAAAAAAACCTCTATTTTTTTAGAGTAATCTTTTTCCCTTATTACCACCTTCTTCTTATGCTAGATGACAATATCTGTAACATGGAACAACTACGTGCAGGATGAAGCGACATTCTGAATAGAGCAGAGACACTGATAGTTAATGACAAGGAAGCGGAATGTACAGTCATGTGAAAAAGAAAGTGCACCCTCTTTGAATTTCATGATTTTACATATCAGAACATAATAACAATCATCTGTTCCTTAGCAGGTCTTAAAATTATGTAAATACAACCTCAGATGAACAACAACACATGACATATTACACCGTGTCATGATTTATTTAACAAAAATAAAGCCAAAATGGAGAAACCATGTGTGAAAAACTAAGTACACCTTATGATTCAATAGCTTGTAGAACCACCTTTAGCAGCAATAACTTGAAGTAATCGTTTTCTGTTTGACTTTATCAGTCTCTCACATCATTGTGGAGGAATTTTCGCCCACTCTTCTTTACAACGTTGCTTCAGTTCATTGAGGTTTGTGAGCATTTGTTTATGGTCCAGCCACAGCATTTCATGCGGGTTGAGGTCTGGACTTTGACTGGGCCATTGAAACACCTTGATTCTTTTCTTTTTTAGCCATTCTGTTGTAGATTTGCTGGTGTGCTTGAGATCATTGTCCTGTTGCATGACCCAATTTCGGCCAAGCTTTAGCTGTCGGACAGATGGCCTCACATTTGACTCTAGAATACTTTGGTATACAGAGGAGTTCATGGCCGACTCAATGACTGCAAGGTTCCCAGGTCCTGTGGCTGCAAAAACAACCCCTCCACCACCATGCTTGACAGTTGGTATGAGGTGTTTGTGCTGATATGCTGTGTTTGGTTTTCGCCAAACGTGTGGCTGTGCATTATGGCCAAACATCTCAACTTTGGTCTTGTCTGTTCAAAGGACATTGTTCCAGAAGTCTTGTGGTTTGTTCAGATGCAACTTTGCAAACCTAGGCCGTGCTGCCATGTTCTTTTTAGAGAGAAGAGGCTTTCTCCTAGCAACCCTTCCAAACAAACCATACTTATTCAGTCTTTTTCTAATTGTACTGTCATGAACTTTAACATTTAACATGCTAACTGAGGCCTGTAGAGTCTGAGATGTAACTCTTGGGTATTTTGCAATTTCTCTGAGCATTGCACGGTCTGACTTTGGGGTGAATTTGCTGGCATTTGTCTTAAATGTTTTCCACTTTTGAACAATCTTTCTCACTGTAGAATGATGGACTTTTAAATAATTTGGAAATGGCCTTATAAACCTTCCCAGACTGATGGGCAGCAACAATTGCTTCTCTAAGATCATTGTTGATGTCTTTCCTTCTTGGCATTGTGTTAACACATACCTGAATGCTCCAAACCAGCAAACTGCTAAAACTTCGGCTTTTATAGAGGTGGTCACACATGCTGAAGATCAATTAATCAAGGGCATTTGATTAGCAGCACCTGTCTGCTACTTAGCATCTTAATTCCTATGGAAGCAGTAAGGGTGTACTTAGTTTTTCACACATAGCTTCTCCATTTTGGCTTTATTTTTGTTAAATAAATCATGACACAGTGTAATATGTCATGTGGTGTTGTTCATCTGAGGTTGTATTTACCTAATTTTAAGACCTGCTAAGGAACAGATGATTGCTATTATGTCCTGATACGTAAAACCATGAAATTCAAAGAGGGTGTACTTTCTTTTTCACATGACTGTATCCTATTTAAATCCACACATACAGAAGCATTTGGGGTTGATAAACCTGAGGACAGCATATGTGATCTTGAAAACGTTATGAAAAAAGAAATTGAGATAACTTCATCTTTTGACTATCTGAATATTTTGAGAAAAATGAATTCCGGATCCGCAACCAACAATAGGCAAGAATTTTACAGACTTTTGCTTACGGTGGTGCCAAATATTGAACAAGGCTTTTTTAGATTTGATCTTATTGGTAATGGAGGAAATGGGCATTCAATTGTTAAGTACACAACATGAAATCCTCAAAGCAGAAATAGAAATTGATCAAATTAGACCGCCTGAACAATTATGTTTATCAGATATGAGCACTAGATTAAATAAATTCAAGCAAAACCTTTTGGATTTTAAGAAGGTTAAATTCTGCAAGATTTTGGCAGATTATAAAGAAAAAAAGAGTGTATTCGTGGCTTAACTCACAGAGTCGCCCACAACCTGTACCTAGATTTTCCCACACTACAACACCATCACCTTTCACAAACCACGAGATTAACACTAGTGAAGGAGAATGTTTCTCCTCATCAGATATAGGAACAGATCTTTCAAGTACTCTACATTTTTAGGAGATACTTGCAAAAAGACCAAATGAAAAAGATCAGGAGGGGAAAATGTCAAACAAAAAGCAATCTCAGAAAGATCCCCAAGTCACCGGAACACAAATCAGAGCACACCATCAGTCATGTTTAATTTATCCTCTATAGACGTACAGTAGCTACTGAAACAATAACAGCTTTAAATTAAGCTCTTTAATTTGTTCCTACAGTCAAATTTGACAGATGTCCTCTTTGCCTATTCTCTCGTTTCATCCCACCATTAAGAAATGCCTCTGCATTTATGCATCTATTTAAACATGATGTGACACATTTAATTAGTAGACCAAGACACAACATTCCACATAAGGAATATATTACATACCCAAGCTAGAGACAAACATATAATTATTAAATCTGCTAATATGGGTCTGGTTATTGTGGTCATGGACCACAAGGACTTTAGAGAGGAGGCAATACAACAACTTTCAGAGAGTACTAATTACTTACCACTTTCATATAACCCACACCGAAATACCAAAAGGATATTAATATCCTCAAAATGGGATGTGAGAATGGGTGGATAGATTAAAAACTCTATCCTTATTTATTTCAGGAATTTCTTCATAGGCCTGTCCTCTGTTACCAAAAAGCCATTAATCTCTGATTAAGCCTGCGGGAAGATCGATTATCTCTGCCATTACTTTTTTTACCCAACCACTGGCTCTCTATTTGGATTCCTACAGATGTGACCAGACTTACTGTGCTCTGTGCCGCGTTAGCACACCGCTGGACCACACTGCAGCTGCGTGCGATTATGGCCCCAAGAACAGTAAGCGACCTGGGAGGATTAACTCTGCAGGGCTCTAAGCATTAATCCTCCTGGGCCATCAGCTGGCAGAGGGACAGTATCGAAGATCTGTGCAGAGAGAGCACAGAAGTACAGTGGCGACACACTTTATTCTAACTCGGCTAGTCCCGCGAATTTGGGTATACTCCGGTGTATTGAGGTTTGTGATCGTTTTCTGCCGGAGTGTATAGCGTTATTTTCCCGGCAGGGATTGAAGCATTTTATTCCGGCTGGCTGCAATACTGCAATACCGTGTAAAAACACATGGGGGCGCATGCGAGCTGTTCTCTTTGAAGCCGTCCCCTATAATGAATTGTAATGCAGTATATATACTGTATATATATATATATATATACTGTATAACAACAGCCCCTATAACCCCTAACATACAGTACTGTACACATACAGTACTGTATATGCACATAAATGATACTATGGGCCGGCGGGGGCGAGATGTGTTTGCAGCAGAGAGAGATCCTCTGCTCTCTCTCTGCGCAAACATCGGCACATTAAAACTTATTTTCAATACATTTTTATTTATAGTGTAGATGTGCTGGGGGTCTCGGGAGCTGAACCGCACTGGTTTCAGGTCGGGGGACCCCCTGCTTCCCGAGATACAGCCCCCTTTATGAGGTGCCGGTATCCCTCTGCGTTTAAAGGTCCCGATCACGTGATCGCGGCCTGTTAAACCAAGCAGAGGGATACCGGCACCCCCAAAAGGGGCCTGTATCTCGGGGAGCAGGGGGTCCCCGGACCTGAAACCAAAACGTTCTGCTCCGGAGACCCTCTGCACATGTACAGTATAAATAAAACACATATATAAATAAACACTCGTTCTTTACCATAGCGGCTATGCGCTATGGTAAAGAAGCAGCATTTCTGTATTTTTAATAATATTGTACAGTGAGCAGGGGGTTCCCTGAGCCAGAAATCTAAACTCAGGGGGCCCCCTGCTCCTGCTCAATATTATTAAAAATACAGAAATGCTGCTTCATTACCATAGTGTATAGCCGCTAAGGCAATGAAGGGGTTAACCCACCGTGCCCGCTTTATTGTGGGTAGCGGGGGTGGGTGAAGGGGGTATTTGGCCCTTGGTGTGCGTTTAGGACTTGCGGGGGGGTTGCGGGTGCACTTAACCCCTTCACGCACCCCCTTTCTACTCTCGTTGCCCTATTGGTCGTCCCCCTGACCCCCCCCGAACAGGATAGACGAAGTATTACAGTCGTACCTTAATCTTCGGTTCTTCACTTGCTTATTGACCCTCCTTGTTTGTTGGGCCGCGGAAAAATAAAGGGATAAAAAACACATCCCCTTTACCAACTGTACCACCTAACCTCGCCAAATTATCAATAACAAACATTACAGTTGGGGGCTAATACCCCCTTCACCCACCCCCACTACCCACAATAAAAAATAATCACACACAGCATCCCCGCAATAAATAAATAAATAAATACAAATTAATACATTTGAAATACATTTTTATTCCTAGTGTAGATGTGCAGGGGGTCTCGGGAGCTGAACCGCATTGGTTTCAGGTTGGGGGACCCCCTGCTCCCCGAGATACAGACCCCTTTATGAGGTGCCGGTATCCCTCTACATTTCAAGGCCCCGATCACGTGACCGCGGCCTGTTAAACCACGCAGAGGGATACCGGCACCCCCAAAAGGGGCCTGTATCTCAGGGAGCAGGGGGTCCCCGGACCTGAAACCAAAACGTTTCTGCTCCGGAGTCCCTCTGCACATGTACAGTATGAATAAAACACATATATAAATAAACACTCGTTCTTTACCTTAGCGGCTATGCGCTATGGTAAAGAAGCAGCATTTCTGTATTTTTAATAATATTGTACAGTGAGCAGGGGTTTCCCTGAGCCAGAAATCTAAACTCAGGGGGCCCCCTGCTCCTGCACAATATTATTAAAAGTACAGAAATGCTGCTTCATTACCATAGCGTATAGCCGCTAAGGTAATGAAGGGGTTAAGGCATAATAAACAATTAATACATTCAATACATATTTTTAATGTCTGTGTTAAACCTCCCTGCCTTCACTGTAATCTATGTAAAAATAAAACCCCTTCCCCCTATTCTCGCTTTTAAACTCCCCTGCAATCCTCGTGCTAACAACCCCTCGCCCTATTTCAGTCTGTCTCGTGGGTGACCCTTTTTTTTCACATTTAAATCTTTTTTATTTTTCGCTGCGAAACTGGCTGGCTCTTGGACGTCTTTGGGTTTGTAAAGAAAGAGGAATCTTCAATATAATATCACAACCTTACAGTAGGTTAGTGGTATGGCGCCTGGTTGAAAATGTATATGCGTGTCATAGAATTTGCTCTTGTTTTTATGGTTGCCCCTTCGCTGCCAATGGGATATCTGTTACTGCCCCCCTGATTGGCATAGGTTTCCAGTGACATCAATGGTGTATGCCTGCTGATCTTGTGTTGAAATGTGCATGTTTATTTTTTAATTTGTTTATATATTTGTCAAACACAAATGAGCAAAAGGCAAGAGCTACTAGCCTATTTGGTACTAGAGCATTGACATTTTTATGGTCTGATGAGGGGGTAGAGGCATAGGGGATGAGATCTTTCAAAGATTTAAATGGGAGATTTATATACCGTGGGGCCTATGAGAAAGGGCCCCGAAAAATTTGCATTCGCCAGGGTTTTTCAATCGCCAGGTTTCTGGGTGTTTAATCCGCTGTAGCGGGAGGCCGATACCTGGTGAATGAATGCTGCCACCATCATTTGAAATAATGGCCTAAGTAAACTTGGTGGCGAGAGACGGCTGCCCTGGCGAAGAAAGCTGCCGAGACGACGCGTCCCCTGGCGAGTTGCTGTGGCAGCAGAGAGAGATCGATGCTATCTCGCGGATGGGAAACATCAGCACCACAATTAAAAATTAATCAAAAACATTGTTACTGATAGTGTCTCGTCTGCCTTTTTTTTCAAATGAGACAGACATAGGCTTTAAAGGCCTATGACGTCACATTTTTGCATCATGGTTCCCACGGTCCGATTGGCCGTGAAAACCATGTGTTTTGGCAAAAAAAAAAAGATGACGTCACTTAAAGGCAATGAAAGCACAGCCAATCAGAATGGCTTTGCTTCAATGCCTTTAAGGTGACGTCATATATAAAACACATGGCCGTGCACAAATGGTACTAGAGCCAATCAGAGCGTGGAACTATTATCCCTACTGATTGGCTCTGGTATACCATGTGATCAGGGCTTCTGAGAGATTGACGTCACATATTCTCCCCAAAACTCGTCCACATGGTCTACTAGAGCCAAATCTAAATATTGGCCGAGGAAGCCCAATATACAATTCATGGGTGAAGGGTGGGTATCGGCCCATGTGGCTAACCCCTTTAATTACTTTGCCAGGTATGATCCGATATGGTATTTCCGGGGTTCCTGCTATCGAAGTCATTGCACTGTATGCTTTGTAGGATCAGGCCCCTCTGTCACAGTTTGTGGCACGACAAAACCACCCCACGGCATGTCTGTGGCGACATGAGACTTAATATGATAAGTCAGAATACTTAGTTTATTTGAATATCTAGTTAATATAGACTTTTCAAATACTGGGCCAAATAATATTATTATCTGCTACTTGGCATATAGTTATTTTGCACATTATTGTATGTAGGGTTGGGGGGGGTGGTGGGGGCTGTTCCCCAACGGGTATGTGGGTTAGGAATACATTGTGGTAAGGGTAGTGGGGTGAGGGTGGTAGCCTAACAGGCCACCTACGAGAACTCTAAGGTGTCTTAGGTTCGGATTCACCCCCACAGTACCCTCCGTTGGCCCCGGTTGCCTGGGGGCACGGTGGTGGTGGGGGTGTGTGTGGGGCGCGGGTTGGGGTTGGGTTGGGGAAAGGGTTAGTGTTGGAAGGTTATTGATAGGCGTCCCTGGATGGGTGCGGAGTTTGAGTGTGGGTTAACACCCATTAATGACTGAAGCGGTTAATAACCGCTAGGGTGCATTCAAGGGGTTAGGGACATTAAGTGGATGTTTTCATTGTTGTTGTCGGGTTTTGCAGCGCGGAGGGGGCATAGGCAGGGATGACGATGAGGTCGGCATTCAGGTGGGCAAACGGTTAATGGGTACGTGCTATATGTATTTAATGGAGTTAGTGCTTGTCTATGTATTAACAAATGGGGCAATTCCACAGCTACCCTTTGTGGATAATAGTAATGGGCCAAACTTACTGTCGATGTGTTAGGGTGGGGGGGGGTTATTTCTTAAAAGGATGTAGGTGTGTAGTCAGTAATTGGGGGGGGCACAGTAATGGGTCGGCAGCCATGGGTAAACCCGAGGGCCCCAGACCGCCTATCGATATCATGATGTGAAGATATGATGTATGTGAGGGGTTGGTTCTAGGGTTGTCTGTGTAGATATAGATATATATATATAGCGCGATAGATGAGATAGAATATATAGAGTATATAGATATGAAAGATATTTATGATATAGAGATTGAATCTATTATTGATATTATTTCTTTATGTTATTTTACAGTTATTTATTCTATAGTTAGATTGTGCGGGCGTGTGTGAGTATTTTTAATTGTTTTTTTTTTTCTGTTATTTGATGGTAGCGAAGGATGGATGTGAGGGGTATGTGGCCAGCGCCGTGATTTGTTAGCCTGGTAGGGTAGCGGGAGCGCTTACACCCTCATGACCGTGAAGCGTATAAGTGCTACGGATAGTGAAGGGGTAAACGCACCCTCAACCCCCAAGCAAGTCCTTAAACCTAACAACAAGGGCCAAATACCCACTTCACACCCCGCTCCCCACACTTAAAGCTGCACGGTGGGTTAACCCATCATTTGCATTAGTGGTTAGCCGCTACTAAAGTAATGAAAAGATGAGATGATGCAGAAACGCAGTGTGTCAGGGCACAGCCAAGATGATCAGCGATAACAAGATTGTGGTTAAAGGCTATCTTCCTTTTTTTTTTTTTTTTTTTTTTTTTTTCTTTCTTCTTTTTTCTCGTTTTTTTTTTTTTCTTCTTGTCTTTTTTTTTTTTTTTTTTTTTTTTTATTTTTTTTTTTTTTTTTTGGTTTTTTTTTTTTTTTTTGTTTTTTTCTTTTTTTTTTTTTTTTTTTTTTTTTTTTTTTTTTAAAAGGTAATCTTTATTCGAAACATCAGGGTGCAGACAGGATACAGGAGGGTAGATCTTACGCGTTTCCCGACGAGCTGGCGCTTCGTCAGAGAGTGAGAAAGTTATGCTGGGACCCCCCGCTGAATATAGTGCTTACTAATTCGGCTTCAACATCACGCACAGCCGCGGCTCCATTGGCCGGAAAATGACGAAACCGAAGTTGAAAACCGGAAGTGAGCGACAGAATCCATAGTTGTTTACATGCTAATTTGTAGCATGGAGACCGCAGGCGTCATCCTCGGTCTCAAGTGAGGGGAAATGTTACCACGGACCATCATTTACACCACCATACAAGAAAATACATCAACGGGTGGTGGTTTAAGAACAATAGTTAAAATATAACAATTATGCATATACTGAAGACTAGTGTGTAGAAATAGAATGTTACCAAAATGCAGGATTGACTTGTGTAATTAGAGTTTCTTAGAGCTATAGAGCTTTTGTATGTTTGTTGAAAATGAATAGGAATAAATGTATTTACCAAAGTATCATCTCTAGTTGGTGTTTGTATACAATTTGGCAATCATACAAATGGGTCATATTGGTGAACAAAATACAAGTTTGTCTGGACAAATGCACTTGTAACAATTATACCATCTGATGAGTAGTTACAGATATTGAAAAAGCAAATAACTGGCAATGTGGATCAATAGATTCATTCATGTTTTTCGATAATATTCTAGTTGTTTCAATAGTAATTATGAGACGATTTGAACACAGGACATGTAGAAAAGCCCACCACATACCATCAATGGACAGTTGGTTAAGGTGGTATGTATATACCACATATTTACATATTAGTATATATTTTATACATTGGATTATGTCAATATAAAAGAAACAATGACAGAAAAGAAATATCTATTTCACAAAAAATGGTTAGTAGCTCCCAATGGGTTTTACCCCCGCGGTGCTAGAGACCGAGGGTATAAATCCAGAACATGCTCTCTGGTTTCAGTATGTTCTCTCATTGCCTCCCATTTCTATGTTTGTGGGAGGTGCTACTAGAGGCACTGAAGGTGAGGTATCAATGGAGCTCTTGGGACCAATTGTGAAATGAAGTGTTTTGACACTGGCAAGTTAGGATCTTTCTTTTTCATAGATCGTAAATCTCTGAAATTCGTATTTTTTAGAGGTTTTAATAGGTCTCCCATGGAGGGCTACAACAAGCACAATTGAGTTTGTATACAACATAGTTAGTTGGAACACATGTATAAAGTGTTTCAATATTTCTTACTTTTGGTTAGGATGTTCTACTAGTAAATGAAGATAATGGTGTTGACATATTACAATGTAATGTGAATTTACCACATTTGTCAAAGCCCCCTCCTTTGGGAGACTGTCTGGAGAGGTATTGTCCTGCCAGAAAATAAATTGGAGAAAGTGATCTCCTATGGTTTTGCTTTTGTATACAATTTCGGTAAGTGGTTTGTGACTGATTTGAGCCTTTGTCTAACGGCAGAACCTCCAATTGTTCTTTCAAACTATTTTTGATTTTATGGCGTGGTTGCTAACGGTAGTAATGAAGAGTGGGGTGTTAGATTCAGATAATGCTGTGGGGCTATTTGATAGTGTTTTCTTCCGTTTTGGATTCTTTGAAGATCTAAGCGATTGATTGTTAATGCATGTATGAGCAGAGTGGATATCTTTTCAGAACCCTCTGTTTATGAAACCTCTCACTCAGGATCCGATGTTGTATGAAGGACTTCTTCAGTAGAATTCTTAAAGTATTCTCAGTCGGAGATATTGACTTTGGTATGACTTGTGCAGGGGTCTTGGTATGACTACTATGTGCTCTTAGAGAGAGTTGCGGGCATTGGTTTTCCGGAAAGATTCGTTTGAATAGTAAAATTCACATCAATGAATAATTTGATATCCAAAAGTCATATGATTGATGTGTTTAGCGAGGATGGATTTTAATTGAAGTGTTATCATTCAAAATAATTAATGAAAGCTGCTAGGTGTCCATGGTCTCCTCCCATATCAGGATAAGGTCTGTCTATGTAACGGCGGTAAAAAATGATAGTTCTTGCGATAAGGGTTAGTGTCACAGAAAAAGTGTTTTGTTTAACCAGAAAACCCATGAAAAGAGTTGGTAAGAGGGAGCGAGGAGAAGTACCATGGCCTGTGCCCTGTTTTTGAAGATAAAAGTGTTGGTCAAAAAGGAAATAATTGTGCTTGTAATAAAAAGATTATACAATCATTCTTACAACAGAAAAAGTGAGTTTTGTGCAGTGTGTGGAGATTAGAATTTGGAATAAATAAATTAAGGAAATGAGTGACCAGCACTAAAACGCCGAGGGCGGTGGTGACTAATAATTGTGTATTGTATAAAGATGATACCATCAGTGTACCCCAAGTTGGCATTATGATGCCAAGTGACCTTCTGTAACACTGTAATAGTTGGGAGAAACTCTATGATATAGGAAGGGAGAACCACCACTAGTGGTTGGAAAATAAATACACGCTGACCTAGCTACACATCTCCAAAGATCCATGCGAGAAAATTATTGGTTTCTACCCTGGCGGATTGTCACAGGGGGATATGGATTGCGATCTTTGGGAGAATGGTAAGGAAAATAGGCACAGTGCGCACTGAACGGGCTGATAGATATTGCGGATTCTTGAATGATTAAAAACCCCAAACTCTCTGCCAAGATCCAATAAGTGTTGTAACTCTCCAAGCACAGTGACGGTGTGGAAGTGGGTACTTTGTCACAACCTACATAGGAGCAGTCACTTAATGTCTTATTGATTATTGTGAGTAATTCTTTAGACATTACTACAACTGCACCACCCTTGATCAGCATTTTATAAGCCCATTTTCCAGGTTACATGCCGTTTTCTGTGTCTGTGGTTCTAGAGCCTCGAAAGTTCAAGTCGTTCCGTTCGCCCTTGTAGCAACTTGTCATGGTCTTGAGTACTTGCAAAGGTGGCTTGCATCCCTCATGCGCGCGAAAGTCTCGTAGGCTACGCTTCAAGTATTTTCACGGATCTTTAGTAGGCGCCCGTTGTATAATACGTTAGACCACAAAATGATAGATATTTTTAGTCCATGAGTGTTTTTATGACATTGTCAAGAAATAGACTAACATCTCCGCATACCCTCTTTCTTCACTTCTTAGGCTACACAGGATCATATTACAAGTCTTTTGACACACATCGCTTAGTTCATGAAGTCTAAGAGTATATGCCATCGTGTCACCCGGGGCTCCGAGGACGAAGCCTCGATGAGACAAGTGCCACTAGGAGGAGCAAGAGTGGACCTCAAAACAGCACTCCGACTACTACTAAACGCATTCTTTACATAATTTTATCTAAATAGATCTGGCATATCAATTACAGTATAGAATGTGAACTCAGTGCCTTCAAGCTACATTGTGTATCTCGACCCGCAAAGTTTACACTTTATTCAACAAGTACGCATCTCTATCTGGGTCGCAGCAAGTTTGTTACGCTCACTCGAATGTAATGACATTATTCTCTTGTGGATTCAAATGTCAAAAATCTTTCTTTTCTTTTACCTTGACTGGATATTTATGTCTGGCCGAAAGGACGAGTTCGCGCCTATGTTCTAGTTGTTTTTTTTCATAGTTTTCTTGTGGGGCCTTTGCTTGTATGAGGTGGGAAGGAATCGTATCTCGCTAGGATATAGATCTTTTGATGTGGGATGGTATCTAGATTCTGGTCGCTGATTTTATCATGGTGTATAACCTCTCGTGTGTCTGTGGTCCTTCAGAATCGGAATACTGATGATGGACGTTCTTTTCATTGTATGAGAGTGGAAATCGCGAGAGTTGTCGCTTATTGTTTTAGGATGGAGGTGTTCGGGTGTGGATTTGTTGAAATGTGGTCTATATCTTTATGTGGTATCTTTTTCTGGAATTTGTAGTTTTTTAAACGAGGGTTTCTAGATTGGTTAGGTTTGACACATATAAACTGATGTGCTATGAGTCTATTGGTTCTCGTTAATACTTTTTTGTTTTGTGTCATTAAGTTCTTGTTCCACTTGATTTGTATATATGTTGCTCAATTTTTCATCAAAACAATTTCATTTATCAAGTTTTGTAAATATTCAAAACCCTTTTTTTGAAGCGGTCATGTGACGGTCAGATGTGATTTTGATAGTGTGGTATTTGGAGTAAGTTATCATGTGGTACCTGTAAATTATAACAGAGGCATAAAGGCATACACGACATGGGCAGGACCCTCGGAGTGAGGCGCGCGAGATTGGTGATGTGCAAGCAGATCTGACGAGATTCTCCCTGCCCCTGAGTCTATCTAGAGCAAAAACATCGGCACATTTAAAATTATTTTTAAATACATTTTATCATAGTGTAGATGTGCAGGGGGTCTCGGGAGCTGAAACGCACTGGTTTCAGGTCGGGGACCCCCTGCTCGAGAACACAGCCCCTTTATGAGGTGCCGGTATCCCTCTGCTTTAAAGCCCGATCACGTGACGGGGCTGTTAAACAAGCCAGAGAGGATACCGGCACACCAAAAGGGGCCTGTATCTAGGGGAGCAGGGGGGTCCCCGGACCTTGAAACCAAAGTTATGTCCTCGGAAACCATCCTGCACATCTTTACAAGTGAATAAAAAACCACATGATAAACATGAAACACTGTTCTTTATGCCTTATGCTGGCTATGGCGTATGGTAAAGAAGCAGCATATTATGTATTTTTTAATAATATTGTACAGTGAGCAGGGGGTTCCCTGAGCCAGAAATCTAAACTCAGGGGGCCCCCTGCTCCTGCACAATATTATTAAAAGTACAGAAATGCTGCTTCATTACCATAGCGTATAGCCGCTAAGGTAATGAAGGGGTTAAGGCATAATAAACAATTAATACATTCAATACATATTTTTAATGTCTGTGTTAAACCTCCCTGCCTTCACTGTAATCTATGTAAAAACCCCTCCCCTATTCTCTCTTTTAAACTTCCCTGCCTTCAATGTAATCTATGTAAAACCCCTCACCCTATTCTTTCTTTTAAACCTCCCTGCCTTCTCTCTAATCTATGTAAAAACCCCTCCCCCTATCCCCCTATTGTGTGCGTTAAGCTTCCCTGCAATCTATGTAAAAAAAAACTCCCCCTATTGTGTGTGTGTTAAATCTCCCTGGCCTGTGTTTCTGAGTGCAGTGTACTGTATGTAAATGTGGGGAGGGGGATCCCGTGTAAATAACCACACCCACCCCTGCTACCCACAATAAAAAAAAATCACACACAGCCTCCCCGCAATACATAAATAAATCTAAATAAATCTAAATAAATAAATAAATAAATACAAATAAATACATTTGAAATACATTTTTATTCCTAGTGTAGATGTGCAGGGGGTCTCGGGAGCTGAACCGCGTTGGTTTCAGGTCGGGGGACCCCCTGCTCCCCGAGATACAGACCCCTTTATGAGGTGCCGGTATCCCTCTGCGTTAAAGGCCCCGATCACGTGACCACGGCCTGTTAAACCAAGCAGAGGGATACCGGCACCCCCAAAAGGGGCCTGTATCTCGGGGGGCAGGGGGTCCCCGGACCTGAAACCAAAACGTTTCTGCTCCGGAGACCCTCTGCACATCTACACTGTGAATAAAACACACACATCATTAAAGAATCATTCTTTACCTTAGCGGCTATGTGCTATGGTAAAGAAGCAGCATTTCTGTATTTTTAATAATATTGTACAATTACAAATAGAAGACCCGTGGATTGTTTTGGATTTTTAGTTTAAAGTTTATTTTTTTTCTGGTTTATTATTTTATGGGTTCCTGTTCATGGTTTGGTTCGTGAGTAAGCTGCGCAACGGGAATCGTTGGGGGCAAGTAATGGTAAGTTAACTAAAGAAATGTATTTTATATAACTTGTTAATTTTTTCAAAAGGTTTTTTAACATGTGTATTTTTTTTTTTTTGTGGTATATCATTTCTTGCCACTGTATGTATGTATGTATATATGTCTAGAGAGATATACAGTATACATTCAGGGTAAGAAATGATGATGTTTTAAAAGCTGGATTAGATGTGTTTTAAATTATTTTGTGTATGCTGCTATGCTTTATTGTGAGTTTAAAGTATTTTAAAATTAGATAGATGTATTCCTTGGTATTGTATTGTGTGTTTGAGGAAGGTCAGGGATAGGCTTGGTTGTAAAGGTTGTATTTTTGTCAGTACTTATATTTTTTCAAAGGCTTAATTGTTCTGCTCTTGGCGTGAATTTGTTAATGGTTACATTGTTCGGGATGTAGTGTGAATTGTTTAGGGATGTAAATAATGATTGCTAATTGATTTTTGTTTACTTGGTTGATTAATTTGCAGAATGTATATGGTGCATAGATATTTAGGCATCATTTATATTGGAATGTAATTTGTTTAAATGGCTTTTCAGAGGTTTAGTGATGATTTAGATTGAGAGATCAGTTATGAATATTAAAGGAAATTGATTTTAATTTAGTGTGTATGTATGGAGAAGTGTTTGGTTGTAGGAAAGTATGGTTTTGATAACCCTTCTACATTTATTTGTACTGTATATTGGTTTATCATGGGTGTGTATATAACGTGTGTATATATATATATACTGTATATCTCTCTCTCTCTCTCTCTCTTTCTCTCTGTCTCTCTGTATATATATACAGTATATATATATAGTTGCATGATGAAGCCACAGTACAAATTCATGGGTGAAGGGTGGGTATCGGGCCAATGTGCTTAACCCCTTAATTACCTTTGCAGTTATTATCCGATAAGGTGTTTAAGGGGTTAATTGATATCTGAATGTACTTGCAATGTATTGGCTTGGTATTGGATATGTATTGTGTGGGCAAGAGAAGGAAGGCGCTGGCAACGGACACTTCGTATTAGAATGAAGAATTGTTTCCTCCATCAGATATAGGAACAGATCTTTCAAGTACTCTACATTTTTAGGAAGATCTGCAAAAAGACCAATGAAGAAAAAGATCCCAGGAGGGAAAGAAAATGTCAAACAAAAAGCAATCTCAGAAAGATCCCCAAGTCACCGAAACACAAATCAGAGCACACATACAGTCATGTTAATTTATCCCTTTAGACGTACAGTCAGCTACTGAAACAATAACAGCTCTTTAAATTAAGCTCTTTGAATTTGTTCATACAGTTCAAATTGACCAGATGTCCTTTGCCATTTCTCGTTCAATCCCACATAAGAAATGCTCTGATTTATGCATCTATTTAAACATGATGGACACATTTAATTAGTAGACAAAGACCACAATTCCACATAGAATATATTACATACCCAAGCTAGAGACAAACATATAATTATAATCTGCTAATAGGTGGTATGTGTCAGGACCACAGGACATTTAGAGAGAAGGCAATAAGACAACTTTCAGAGAGTACAATTGCTTACCACTTTGACATATAACCCACACCGAAATACCAAAAGGATATTAAATCCTCCAAAATTGGGAGGATGGCAGAATGGGTGGATAGATTAAAAAACTCGATCTTATTTATTTCAGGAATTTTTCATAGGATGTCCCTCTGTTACCAAAAACGCCATTAATCTTAGTAAGCTGCTCGGGAAGTCGATTATCTTGCATTGATTTTTTTACCCAACCACATGGCTCTCTTATTGGGATTCACAGATGTGGACCAGACTCTGTGCTCTGTGCCGCGTTAGCAACCGCTGGACAACAATCTGCAGATGCGTTGCGATGTATGGCCCAAGAACAGTAAGCGACCTGGCGGATTAAAACTCGCAGGGCTCAAGCATTACCTCCTGGGCACATCAGTGGCAGAGGGACAGTATCGAAGATCTGTGCAGAGAGAGCACAGAAGTTACAGTGCCGACAACACTTTATTCTAACTCTGGCTAGTCCCGAGATTTGGTATACTCCGGTGTATTGAGGTTGTGTGATCGTTTTCTGCCGGATAGGTATAGCGTTATTTCCCGGCAGGGATTGAAGCATTTTATGTCCGGACTGGCAATGCAGATACTGCAATACCGTGTAAAAAACACATGGGGCGCATGCGAGCTGTCTATTTGAAAGCCGTCCCCATAATGAATTGCAATGCAGATATATATTGTATATATATATGATATATACTTATAACACACAGCCCCTATACCCTAACATACAGTATGTACACATACGTACTGATATGCACATAAAGAGTACTATGGGCCGGCGGGGGCGAGATGTGTTTGCAGCAGAGAGAGATCCTCTGCTCTCTCTCTGCGCAAACATCGGCACATTAAACTTATTTTCAATACATTTTTATTTATAGGTGATGTGCTGGGGGTGCTTCGGGAGCTGAAACGCACTGGTTCAAGCGGGGGGACCCCCTGCTTCCCGAGATACAGCCCCCTTTATTGAGGGCGGGCGGTATCCTCTGCGTTTTAAAGGTCCGATCACGTGATCGCGGCCTGTTAAACCAACGCAGAGGGATTACAGGCACCCCCAAAAGGGGTTGTAGCTCGGGGAGCAGGGGGTCGGACCTGAAACCAAACGTTTCTGCTACGGAGACCCTTCTGCACAGTACAGATAAATAAAACACATATATAACTAAACACTCGTTCTTTACCATAGCGGCTAGCGCTATGGTAAAGAAGCAGCATTTCTGTTTTGTATTAATATTTGTACAGTGAGCAGGGGTTCCCTGAGCCAGAAAGTCTAAAATCAGGGGGCCCCCTGCTCATGCCATATTATTAAAAAAAACAGAAATGTGCTTCCTTACCATAGTGTTAGCGCTAAGGCAATGAAGGGGTTAACCACACTGCCCGTTTATATGGTGGGTAGCGGGGTGGTGAAGGGGGTATTTGGCCTGTGGGTGTGCGTTTAGGGGGGGGGGGACTTGGTGGGGGGTGCTGGGTGCATTAACCCCTTCACGACCGGTAGCACTAATTATACGCTACGGTCATGGAAGGGGTTAACCCCCGTGACCCCCCCCCCCCAACGCGAAGCCCACAAAACACCACCGTGGGGGCTAATAACCCCCTTACCCACCCCCACTACCCACTAAACACAATAATCACACACAGCATCCCCGCAATAAAAATAAATAAAGTAAATACAAATTAATACATTTGAAATACATTTTATCTAGTGTAGAGTGAAGGGGGTCCGGGAGTGAACCGCATTGTGTCGGTGGGGGACCCCTGCTCCCGAGATACAGAACCCTTTATGAGTGTGCCGGTATCCCTCTGCGTTCATGCCCCGCATCACGTGACGCGGCCTTGTTAAACCACGGCGAGGATACCGGCCCAAAAAGGGCACTGTATTCAGGGAGCAGAGGGTCCCCGGACTGAAACCAAAACGTTTTGCTCTGGAGTCCCTCGCACATGTACAGTATGAATAAAACACAATATACATAAAACACTCTCTTTACCGTAGACGGCTGCGCTTATGGATAAAGACAGCGCCTTTCGTATTTTAATAATATTGTACAGTGAGCAGGTGGTTCCCTGAGCCAGAATCTAACTTCAGGGGCCCCTGCTCTGCTCAATATTATTAAAACTACAGAAATGATTGCGTCATTTACATAGTGTATAGCCGCTAAGGCATGAAGGGGTTAACCCACCGTGGCCGCTTTATTTGGGTAGAGGGGGTGGGTGAAGGGGGTATTTGAGCTACCTTTGGTGTGAGTTTAGGACTTCGGGCGGGGGGGTTGCGGGTGCACTATAACCCTTACGACCGTAGCAACTTAAACCGCTACGGTCATGAAGGGTAACCACTCCCGGACCCCCCCCCCCCCCGCAAGCACCCAAAACAACCACCGTTGGGGCTAATACACCTTCACCCACCCCCACTACCCACAATAGTAAAAATAATCACACACGATCCCGCAATAAATAAATAAATATAATACAAATGTAATACATTTCTTGAAAAAATTTTTATTCCTAGTGTGAAGATGTGGCAGGGGTCCGGGAGCTGAACGCATTGGTTTCAGGTTGGGAGGACCCCCTGCTCCCGAGATACAGACACCTTTATGATGGGTGACAGGTCCTCTACATTTCAAGGCCCGATCCACGGACGCGGCCTGTTTTAAACCCCGCAGAGGGATATACCGGCACCCCCAAAAGGGGCCGTATCTCGGGAGGCAGGGGTTCCCCGGACCTGAAACAAAACGTTTTTTTTCTGACTCCGGCAGTCCCTCTGCCAATGTAAGTCATTGAATAAACACATATATAAAAACACGTTCTGTACCTTAGCGGCTATGCGTATGTAAAGACGCAAGCTCATCTGTATTGTTAATAATATTGTACGTGAGCAGGGGGTCCCTGAGCCGAAATCATAAAATCAGGGGGCACCCCTGCTCTGACAAATATTAAAAAGTACGAAATGCTGCTTATACCATAGCGGTATTAGCCGCAAAGTAATGAAGGGTTAAGGCATAATAACACAATTAATCATTCAATACATATTTTTAATGTCTGGTTAAAAAGCTCCTGCCTTCACGTAATCGATGTAAAAACTCCTCCACCATATTCTCTTTTAAAACTTCCCTGCATCTATGTAAAACCCCCTCCCCTACTTCTCTCTTTTAAACTCCCTGATTCCAATGTAATCTATGTAAACCCCTCCCCCTATTCTCTCTTTAAAACCTCCCATGACTTCTCTCATAATCTATGTAAAACCCCCTCCCCCTCCCCTTATGTGTGCGTTAAGCTTCCCTGCAATCTCTGTAAAAAAACCTCCCCTATTGTGTGTGGGTTAAATCTCCCGGCCTGTGTTTCTGAGTGCACGGCTACTGTATGTAAAGTGGGGAGGGGGATCCCGTGAATAACTCCACCACACCCGCTACCACAATAACAAAAAAATCACCACCACAGTCATCCCCGCATACATAAAAAAATATAAAGTAAATCTAAATAAATCTAAATAAATAAATAAATAAATACAACATAAATGACATTTGAAATACAATTTTTATTCCTAGTTGTAGATGTGACGGGGGGTCTCGGGAGCTGACCGCGGTGGTTTCAGGTCGGGGGACCCCTGCTCCCCCGAGTACAGACCCTTTATGAGGGGTGCCGGTATCCCTTGCGTTAAGCCCCGATTCAAGTGACACAAAGGGCGGCTATATCTCAGGGGCGGCAGGGGGTCCCCGGACCTGAAAACCAAAACGTTCTGTCTACGAGACCCTCTGCACATACATCTGTGAATAAAACACACACTCATTAAGAATCATTCTTTTACCGTAGCGGCTATGTGCTATGGTAAAGAAGCAGCATTTCTGTATTTTATAAATATTGTACAGTGGCAGGGGGTTCTAGCCACGACCAGAAATTAATACTCAGGGGCCCCCTGCTCCTGACCAAATTATAAAAGTACGAATGCGCTTAATTACCATAGGATAGCCGCTAAGGTAATGAAGGGTTAAGGCATGATAACCAATAAACTACATTTAATATACTACCCACTACCATGGCAACCTCCGCTGCATGCTGCTTAAAACAGAGAAAAAAAATTAAACACTATTTCAAAGTAATGTCCCAACCCTATCAACATAGCAGGTTATTAACCGCTACAGTCATTGAAGGGAGTTAACCCCACCTCCACCCACCCACTCGGGACGCGACACTACCCTCCACTCTAACCCCCACCCCGTGAGGGCAACCACCCCAAACCTCACCCACGTAACTACCCACAGGGAGGCCTACCCCCCACCCCCCACCCCCAGTCCCGCAATCAAAAAAACACCAGCCCCACATAAAACATCATTATATTTATAATACATACCCACCCCATGTGTACCGGAGCCACGTGGACAGTTTTTATGACGTCACATCCTTTTCTCCCCCCAGAGCCTGACACTGGTATACAGAGCCAATCAGAGTAGGGATACCAAGTTCCACGCTCTGATTGGCTCTAGTACCAGTGGTGGCACGGGCCATGGGTCTTTATGACGTCACCTTATAAGGCAGTTGAAGCAAAGCCATTTCTGATGGCCTGGCTTTCATTGCCTTTAAGATGAGTCATCATTTTAATTTTTGTTGGCCAAAACAACCTGGTTTTCACGGCCACATCTTGACCGTGGGAACCATGACGCAAAATGTGACGTCTAGGCCTTAAAAGCCTATGTCGTCTCATTTTGAAGCCAGACGCCGCGGAGAAGGACCTCCGGGGAAGAAGGAAGACCAGGGATGGCGAAGATGTAAAGAAGACCCCCCGCCCGCCCCGCCGCTGGAAGGAGATAGAAGATAAGAAGATACAGATGAAGATGGATTACAAATAGAAGACCCGTGTATTGTTTGGATTTTTAGTTTAAAGTTTATTTTTTATGGGTTATTATTTTAGGGTTCACGTTCGTGGATTGGTTTGTGAGTAAGCTGCGCAACGGGAATCGGTTGGGGGCAGTAGTAATGGTAAGTTAACTAAAGAAATGTAATTTTATTTACTTGTTAATTTTTTCAAAAGGTTTTAACATGTGTATTTTTTTTTTGTGGGTATATCATTTCTTGCCACTGTATGTATGTATGTATATATATATATATCTATAGAGAGATATACAGTTACTTCAGGGTAAGAAATGATGATGTTTTAAAAGCTGGATTAGTGTTTTAAATATTTTGTTATGTGCTATACTTTATTGTGAGTTTAAATATTTTAAAATTAGATAGATGTATTCCTTGGTATTGTATTGTGTGTGAGGAAGGTCAGGGATAGGCTTGGTTGTAAAGGTGTATTTTTGTCAGGTAGCATTATATTTTTCAAAGGTTATATGTTTGCTCTAGGCGTGAATTTGTAATGGTCTTCATTGTTCGGGAGTTAGTGGGATGAGTGTTTAGGGATGTAAATAATGATTGCTAATTGATTTTTGATTACTTGGTTGATTAATTGCAGAATGTATATGGTGCATAGATATTTAGGCATCATTTATATTGGAATGTAAGGTGTTAAATGGCTTTCAGAGGTTTAGTGATGATTTAGATGAGAGATCAGTTTATGAATATAAAGGAAATTGATTTTAATTTAGTGGTGTATGTATGGAGAAGTGTTTGGTTGTAAGGACAGTATGGTTGGTGATAACCCTTATACATTTATTTGTACTGTATATGGTTTATCATGGGTGTGTATATAACCTGTGGATATATTATATACTGTATATCTTCTTCTCTCTCTCTCTCTCTCTCTCTTTCTCTGCTCTCTTATATATATATACAGATATATTATATAGTTGCATGAGAGACAGTACAAATTCATGGGTGAAGGGTGGGTATCGGGGCCAAGGGGCTTAACCCTTAATTACCTTTGTGGTTATTATCGATAGGTGTTTAAGGGGTTAATGATATCTGAATGTACTTGCAATGTACTTGGTAGGTTGGCTATGTATTGTGTGGGCAAGAGAAGGAAGGCGCTGGCGCGGACGGACATTCGTATTGATGAGGGTCAGTAGTACTTTATTTATTTGAATATGCTTTATGTTTTTATAATGGGCAAATAATCTATTATCCAATGTGGATATAGAGTATTTGCACATTATTGTATGTAGGTGTTGGGGGGGAGGGTGGTATGTATTGATGTATAGGCCAGGTTTATTTGGTTATTTTTTTACATTCAGGGTTGGTGCCGTGTTTCTGCGTGGGACCTTGGAGACCACCTGCGGGAATCCTAGGGTCCCAAGGGTAGCAGGCATGGTGGTTCCACGGGTGACACATGCTGGGCATGACGATGTGTGGTCCCACGTACTGTGGGGGGCACCGTCGACCCGTAGTGCTAGCGGGCATGACGATGTGTGGTCCCACTTCTGTGGGGGCACCTCCGACCCGTAGGTGCGGGGATGATGATGTGTGGTCCCACTTCTGTGGGGGCACCGCGGACCCGTAGTGAGCACTCGTGAGTTCCCCAGACCCCCGAGGGAACCACACGAGGACCCGCAGACACCTGTGGGTTTGACCCGGGGCTCCCAGACATCCGCGGGCCTACCGTGGAGACCCAATTGTGTCCCACGGTGACCCAAGGAGACCACCTGAGGGCCATGGTGCTGGCAGGATCCACCAGCAGGCCTCCAGAACCTGTGTAAAAAGGGCTGCTGGTAAACTGTAGGTCCGTAAAGGTGCCCTGCCAGCCCACCGGGGACTAGCGTGGGGCTGCGTTATGGACCCTGAATGTAAAAGGATAAATCTTGTATTTATAGGGGGGCACAGGGGGTGGGTAATGTATTTAATAAATAGAATGATGTTTATTGTGGGGCACTGTATTGTTTTTATTGTGGGGGGTGGGGGGGTTCCCCAACGGTATGTGGGTAGGCCTCCCTTGTGGGTAG
The DNA here is from genome assembly GCA_036426205.1 of Ascaphus truei. Lineage (NCBI taxonomy): Eukaryota > Metazoa > Chordata > Amphibia > Anura > Ascaphidae > Ascaphus > Ascaphus truei. Next base: position 42,942 of record WSYH01001527.1, read on the forward strand.
TTAGTGGGTGAGGGTTGAGGGTGGTTAGGCCTCACGGGGTGGGGGGTTAGAGTGGGAGGGTATGTAGGCATCCCGAGGGGTGGGTGAGGGTGGGTTAACCCCTTCATGACTGTAGCGGTTAATAACCGCTGTGGAGATTAAGGGGTTAGGGGACATTACTTTGAAAGTGTTAATTTTTTTCTCTGTTTTACAGCAGCAGCAGCGGAGGTTGCCATGGGTAGTGGGAATGTATTTATTGGTTATTATGCCTTAACCCCTTCATTACCTTAGCGGCTATACGCTATGGTAATGAAGCAGCATTTCTGTATTTTTAATAATATTGTGCAGGAGCAGGGGGCCCCCTGAGCATTAATTTCTGGCTCAGGGAACCCCCTGCTCACTGTACAATATTATTAAAAATACAGAAATGCTGCTTCTTTACCATAGCACATAGCCGCTAAGGTAAAGAATGATTCTTTAATGATGTGTGTGTTTTATTCACAGTGTGGATGTGCAGAGGGTCTCCGGAGCAGAAACGTTTTGGTTTCAGGTCCGGGGACCCCCTGCCCCCCGAGATACAGACCCCTTTTGGGGGTGCCGGTATCCCTCTGCTTGGTTTAACAGGCCGCGGTCACGTGATCGGGGCCCTTAACGCAGAGGGATACCGGCACCTCATAAAGGGGGCTGTATCTCGGGGGGCAGGGGGTTCCCCCGACCTGAAACCAACGTGGTTCAGCTCCCGAGACCCCCTGCACATCTACACTAGGAATAAAAATGTATTTCAAATGTATTTATTTGTATTTATTTAGATTTATTTCGATTTATGTATGTATTGCGGGGATGCTGTGTGTGATTTTTTTTATTGTGGGTAGCGGGGGTGGGTGTGGTTATTTACACGGGATCCCCCTTCCCACATTTACATACAGTACACTGCACTCAGAAACACAGGCCAGGGAGATTTAACACACACACAATAGGGGGAGGTTTTTTTTACATAGATTGCAGGGAAGCTTAACGCACACAATAGGGGGATAGGGGGAGGGGTTTTTACATAGATTAGAGAGAAGGCAGGGAGGTTTAAACGAGAGAATAGGGGGAGGGGGTTTTACATAGATTAGAGAGAAGGCAGGGAAGTTTAAAAGAGAGGATAAGGGGAGGGGGTTTTACATAGATTACAGTGAAGGCAGGGAGGTTTAACACAGACATTAAAAATATGTATTGAATGTATTAATTGTTTATAATGCCTTAACCCCTTCATTACCTTAGCGGCTATACGCTATGGTAATGAAGCAGCATTTCTGTATTTTTAATAATATTGTGCAGGAGCAGGGGGCCCCCTGAGCATTAATTTCTGGCTCAGGGAACCCCTTCTCACTTACAATAGTTATGAAAAATACATAAATTGCTGCTTTCTTTACCATAGCGCTATCCGCTAAGGTAAGAACGAGTGTTTATTTATATATGTGTTTTATTCATACTGTACATATGCAGAGGGTCTCCGGAGCAGAAACATTTTGGTTTCAGGTCCGGGGACCCCCTGCTCCCCGAGATACAGGCCCCTTTTGGGGGTGCCGGTATCCTTCTGCTTGGTTTAACAGGCCGCGGTCACGTGATCGGGGCCTTGAAATGTAGAGGGATACCGGCACCTCATAAAGGGGTCTGTATCTCGGGGAGCAGGGGGTCCCCCAACATGAAACCAATGCGGTTCAGCTCCCGAGACCCCCTGCACATCTACACTAGGAATAAAAATGTATTTCAAATGTATTAATTTGTATTTATTTATTTATTTATTTATGTATTGCGGGGATGCTGTGTGTGATTATTTTTTATTGTGGGTAGTGGGGGTGGGTGAAGGGGGTATTAGCCCCAANNNTGGTGGTTGTTTTGGGCTTGCGGGGGGGGGGGGGTCGGGGGAGTGGTTAACCTTCATGACCGTAGCGGTATTAACTGCTACGGGCGTGAAGGGGTTAAGTGCACCCGCAACCCCCCCGCAAGTCCTAAACTCACACCAAGGCCAAATACCCCCTCACACCCCCCGCTACCCACAATAAAGCGGGCACGGTGGGTTAACCCCTTCATTGCCTTAGCGGCTATACACTATGGTAATTAAGCAGCATTTCTGTATTTTAATACTATTGAGCAGGAGCAGGGGGCCCCTGAGTTTAGATTGGCTCTGGAACCCCCCTGCTCACTGTACAATATTATTAAAAATACAGAAATGCTGCTTCTTACCAAGCGCATAGCCGCTAAGGTAAAGAACGATGTGTTTATTTATATAGGTGTTTTATTATACTGTACATGTGCAGAGGGTCTCCGGAGCAGAAACGTTTTTGGTTTCAAGTCCGGGGACCCCTGCTCCCTGAGATACAGGCCCCTTTAGGGTGTGCGGTATACCTCTGCTTGGTTTAACAGGCCGCGATCACGTGATCAGGACCTTTAAACCCAGAGGGATACCGGCACCTCATAAAGGGGGCTGTATCTCGGGAAGCAGGGGGTCCCTGACCTGAAACCAGTGCGGTCTTCAGCTCCGAGACCCCCTGCACAATCTACACTATGAATAAAAATGTATTAAAATAATTTTAATGTGCCGATGTTTGCGCCGAGAGAGAGCAGCGGTTTCTCTCTTGCTGCAAAAACATCTCGTCCCCGCCCCCATAGTATATTTATGTATGTGCATATACAGTACGTATGTGTACAGTACTGTATGTTAGGGGTTATAGGGGCTTTTGTTTATACAGTATATATATATATATATACTGGTATATACAGTACTGTATATATATACTGCATTACAATTCATGAATTTATGCATATGGTGGACACGCGAAGCATTGCAGCCTATTAAATCCTGATCATTATCATTTAACAGATCAGTCCGCCCGTCAGCAGCCATGAACCGTGGCTGGGAAGGCAAACGCAACGCGGCTTGTCAGAGGTGAGGAGCGGCGCATTCCAGGTTTGCCAGGTACAAACTGGTTATTTGCTCGAATAAGAGTGTGTCGCAGCAGTAGTCTCCCTCTTTGTCTCCCTGAGCAGCTCTGAAGCAGTCTCCGTCTCTGTCCTGCCACTTGATGATGTATAAACCTGAATATGGGTTTCTATTTAATGAGGGGGAACACTAGAGGACCATATTAGATCCTCTACAAATAATTGAAATTCCTGTACAACCCCTTGATGAGATGACCGATGTGATCCTATAGTTTTCCCCCTCGATCATCAAGGGGTAGGATAGACCGGTCTAAATTATTTATTCCTAAAATGTGGCTAATAGTGATTTGGGGGAGGGATTAACCAAAATAATGAAAACCTTCTGTATACAGTATATAAAAAAGCAACACTTTAAACAACATTTAAAATAATGTAACAATTAAAATAAATTACTTACCCCCCTTCATTTACCTCAGTGGCTAACTGTAAGGTAATGAAAGTGTTACGGGTCACACCCCGGGAGCCTAACCACCAACCCAACCATCCCTCCCCACAGTAATGTGACATGGGGCTAATGGCACTTTTGCCCATTGTGAAGCATAAAAAAAATACATTTAAATTAAACAATACAATTTAAAAAAATAACATAATGAAACTCTAGCCTATTTAATCCATTGATGCACTGTGCCAACCTAAGCCGTCAATGGGGAGAGAGGAGGGCGAATTGGGGGCTAGATAGAAACATTGAACAATATCTCAACCTAAATAATTCAAAGTAGCACTTACAAATGCCAGGATGAAGTCCCTTCTTTATCTTCAGGGGAACTGTAAGAGAGTTGCAGAGGTACCTCATGGAGATCGTTTTGAGTGAAATTAAAACATATGCTTTATTGAGCCTGTTCCTTACACATTGTAAAACATACCAAACCAAAATAAACAAAGCAAACAAACACCTATCCCTGTGTAAGGGCTAACTCACTCCCCCAGTCCCTCTCTACAGAGTGGGAGGGAAAAGCCCTCTACAGCCTACCACCTAAAGTCTCAAGTGGTACCTAATGCAGGGTGGCCCTTTTAGGACATGGATACCCATGCGAGAAGGCCACTGAATAACAAAGCATGCACATCTTTTCTAAAGTGCACTTTAAAGCGGGTGGTCACAAACAGTGCTACTAGAATAGACCCCATCGTCTTTAATGTACATGACAATGTCTGTAATATAATGGATATCCTTGTTCAATAATGTTCCCAACCAATTTTATCAACATAACTCTGTGTCCAGGACATACTTGAAAACAAGAGTGGAAGTCTCAATGATTATTCCTGAAATATTTTATAAATAAAACAAAAAAAGATAAACAAAATTCTCAAATGCTGACTAATTCCATCAACTGCATCATCAGCGACTTATTACGAAGCCAGGTGCTACGAGTCCGATGCATCATTGACCAAACAAGGAACATCTATTAGCTCTATGAAAAATACACTTGTAAAAAGGGATTCTGAACATACACTGCTGTTAGTGAGGAAAGATTTAGGAGTAAATTAAAACAGAAAGGTGGAATCTGGGGAAGAAGTGTGTGGCCTTAACATTCAACACAGCAAGGCCACAACATACAGGAACAGAATCAATAGCATTGGCTAATTTACAAACAGATGGGAATTTGGGGTAAATTATGTAAGGAGAAACCATGATTGCATACAAATGGGGGTGGATAATTGCAGATTGCTAGTCAAGGAAGCATAATTCTAAATCTAAAAGTGTAAATTTTCTATCTACACCTGTCTACAAATGAAAATTGTTCTGTTTGCAACTCCTGAGTGAAGTAAATCTTTAGCCTATCAAAAGGAGGTCATAAATATAAATCTTTGATCACATTACCGTCACACCACACATGTTTTAAATGAGAAATAAAACCCGGAGCTTATAACTAATATACTAATTAACGGCAGCTCCAACTCCAACAAAACCAACAATCTGTGGATATACTGTACGGTACTAGTAATATGACGAATTTTGGAAATGTGCTAATTGCAGTGCTATAAAAACACTTAAAATTGCTAATTACAATATTAAATAAACAGTGCAAAAGACAGTTTATTTAAGTGCAAAATATGAAGCAATGTGCAAAATGCAATGCAATATATTATTATATAAATGTATTGTTACCTAAGTGCTTGTGCAGTATACATTACTGTATGTGCAAAATATAACACAATGTGCAAAAGCCTGCAATACAATGAGTAATATTATAACAATGGTGTTGTTTACCCTAAGTGCTGTGTGAAATATTTATCAATGTGCTTAATAAAAAATGTGCAAGGTGTTATTGTGATTTAAGTTAGGGTGGTAATTTTCAATGAACCATAAAAAACTCGGTTGCTCCGTTTCCTTTCTTTCAACATGGAACAGACAGTTTCTTCAATCAATTTCTCTTGAAGCAGAAGAAAAAGAGAAAAATCCAAGTGTTTAGATGTAACTTGGAGTTTTAGTGTAGTGATTACACTAAAACTCAAGAACATCTAAAAACCGGATTTTTTCTCTTTTTCTCCTGCTTCATGAGAAAATGAGGAAGAAACCGCCCTGCTCCATTGGAAAGAAAAATGAAACGAGAGCAACAGAGTTTTAGGTGTCTATTGAAAATTACCACATACAGACGGCGATTTTGCAGCAATCAGCGGTTTCCTCCCATGAACTTTGTTTATGATGAAATGTGAGGAAAACGCTCTACTTGTATTTGTGCATATATTTATTTTTTACTGTACAAAACAAACACCATTTGCGAATTCTTTCTGGCTTTTTTGCAGGCTCAACTTCAGATTGGAAGCGGTTCTACAGGCATATACCAAAGAGGGCTTCTCCTAGTGCTCCCATCAGAGAGAGGTGGACTCTTGATACGCCATATTTTCTAAGAAGCAACTTGGTAAGTGAGACATTACACCATTTTTAATTAGATTCACTTTCTTATTGGCTACACCATTATATTTATTTTCTTATTTCACTTCATTACCTGATCCACGAGCGGCTCCCTTACTTGGAAGCAACATTAAGTTGACCAGTACTCCCCTCCTCATAGGGTATCTTCCAGGCACCCAGGATTTGGCACGTTGTGAAAGAACTACAACATTTCCTTGTGGGGATGGAAATTTTTTACTGGTTCCCAGGACCTCATGCTCAGGGTACACTGGCGACACACTTTTATGAAGTGTGCCAGTTCCGCAGACGGGAGATTTCCCGGCTTGCAAGTGGCATCCCTCGGCGTGCGCGCGTCACCTATGCGCGGTCACGCGTAATGGGTTGTCTGAGCCCCGCAGACAGCGATATAGGGGTCCGAGGGAGCCCTGGTGTCCCGCGATGTGTGCGGGGAAGGCGAGGGGGTTCGGGGGGACCCGGCGGGACCGGAGAGGGAGAGGGGAAGCCGCGATCGGCGGGCCTCTCCTCCGCTGCTTCGCCGCGCGCCCGGCACCCTCCGGCGCCGCCAGGTAACTGCTGCGGACGAGAACGGGCAAATGCTCGAATTAACTCGGCCGCAGCAGTAGTAACCCATCCATGTATGAAGTCGTCCTTGAGGTCTCAAGAATATATAATTTTTTCTGACATGTACTTTTTGTGTCATGATCTTGAGTGTGGGATCTATGCAAGGGCATAGTTTTTGTCTTCTTTTTATCAAAGACGCTCCCAGAAATCCTGTACGCATGGGGGATGAAGTCAGAACTGCGACACACATCTTTTTCTCAGCAATTTAGTTCGACACCATTCTGATTCACTTTTTTGCAGAGTGTTGGTCTGGAATTAAAAACTGGGAACAGTAATGTGACAATACACAGGATGGACATAGTTGGCCAGCTAATTTGTGGATTATGGGAGGACAACCAAGGCATATGTAAAATGACACTGAAATGTGGCGTGATATAACGTAAAAAGTTAAAGTTTTGTGGCCTGATTAGTAGACACCGTGTAAAGCTGGGCTTTTTCATTCCGGTGTGACAGCAGACCTTAAGCTTTTGGGAAAGAACAGCATAAGCCCTGTAAGTCCACAAATAAAGGCATAGATTTGTGATGGCCTGTGGCCTTTCCACTAGCTTAGAGGTGCTGTACCCTCCAATCTACACTGTCTCAGCTTCTGGGGCAATGTGTGGTAACAGGAACATCTGTTAATTTGCATGGGTTAAAATCCCTACCCAGGCTTTGCACTTCTAAACTTCGTTCCGGGGTCGCAGATCTATGTTGATGAATAGTTGTATAATGATCCGGTCTGCAAAAGAATGCACTCTGGCCAATTCATTCTATATATATACTCAGTAAGGCTTTTCAACAATGAAATCATTCCACTCGGTATGCAAAGCCCATTTGAAACATGGTTGCATACTCTTTCACCAGTGCGCTTGCCTGGTCTACAATTCGGGTAATCAAATAAAATGGTCATGGCTTGCAAAAGTCCTGAAGTTTCCCTATACAGGCTGGGACAATTGCAGTAATGAGATACCCATGAAAATGCATTCCCCATCAATATTCTGAAATAAAAAAAAAACATCTTATTCAATCAGTCGGATATGTCGGTAGACACTAATGAAGTTAGCCGTCAATGGTTCAGCTCAGTTGCAGTTGTTCCTTTGAAATCATTCTGGTAGCGTATCTTGGGCCCCTTAAAAATAGGTGTCGGGGCTGTGGGGTGGAATGTGCTGCAGGCGTGGCCATGTTCTTTATTAACAGGTTTTCCCCCACCCTCTGGGAGATGACGCTATTACGGGTGTCATGTTGATTAATGCTGGTTCACAAAGCTCTGAGGTTCACCGTTGTTAGTGGGGAAGACATGACAGGTTTTGGGCAGATGGTTGGTTCTAACAGGTCCTGGTGTTTCAATCTCTGCAGGGGTCCAGGAGTGTGAGGCAATCCCTGCAGGAGAAACTCTTCTGCTACCCCATGATTAATTGCACTCTAAAACAGTGATATATACACCCCCAGAGGGTGTATATATACAGTATATATAAGAACTGGAACAGCTTTATTCTACACACACCAGATACAGCATTTAAATATTCACTCTGTTCCTTCTCCGGATGGGTCCCTGATTCAACCCAGGAGGTTGAGGCCTCCATAGTTATCATCTGCTCTTCCCTCACCCCTGTAGGATAGAAGGGTAGCTGTCCCACTCTCCTAAGGGAGGGGAGGTATGTATCAGAGACCTGACTTACACACTCCAGAAGCATCACTCTGTCTCATGGGAGAGAACTAGCTGTGGCTGTGCAGCCCCTTACGTACCCCCCGCGGGGAGGGTCCAAGTTCTGAGCCCTGATTGGCAGAACACAGGCCTAGTCTGCCCCCGTGTCACTCAATGGAAAAACCCGCATTGATCCTAACACTGGCCGCGTGGTACCAGGATTACGTTTTAGGCAGGGCAGATTAGTAGCCAAAGAAGACATTTACATTTAGTTGCGACTGGAATACAAGCAAGTTGTCTTATTCATCATGTTGTTAAAACCAAGTGTCCCTACCAGAACCATGAAGGGGATACTACTCCGTGGAATCCATCTTTTATGCCGGATAACTGTCAGGTCCCATTGTTGCGGTTTCCTAAGTATGAGGTAGGTCACTGTGGCTGGAGTTAGACAGACCTGGCTCTACACATTGAGAAGTATCAGGAAGGTAGAGGTGGTCAGGCCGGCGTATGGTCAAGGCAGACAGTAAGAACGGTTAGAGTAGTTAGACCCCCTCCAGCACTACCTGATCATGTGGTTGCTTCTGGGTGTTGTAGATGGACGTTCACAGAGGTACCAATTGGGGCTTTTATAAGGTGAAATTATAATAAGGCCTTTATTGTGCCTTTTCCTTTCATCAGGAAATTATCCAACTCAGGGGGGGGGGGGGACAAAGCTTCTATTCACTTTGGAGTATCTCTAGTGAAAATACCTGCAATTAATTCAAATCTCCCTAAGTCAGCATGTTCTTCAGCCCCAAAACATATAGCATGAAATAGAGATATAGCAGGTCTCTTAATTATGAAAGTCTTATCTGTCTTGCTGTAGAGTAAGCTTCTATCTGCTATCATGGTTCAGTTCTCCCTTCACTCAGGGTGTGTCAGACTTCAGTTTAGTATTTCCCTGTGTGCGTTGAAATCAGCTCTGCTGTGTGTTTGGTCAGCAGTCTCAAGACCTATGGTGTCCCTCAAAGGTCAGCTCACAAGTGACGCTAAAGGGAGTCACTTCCTGTCTACAAAGAAGGCTTTTTTGTACGCAATCTTAATTAGGCAGTGGGTTTCTTTATTGACTACAGCCGTTAACCACCACACTGCCCAGATTAAAGGCACATACTTGAACCAGTGGATTACCACTGTTGACTTGTCCCCGTACGTGTCATATGATTTGATGTAATTTTTTAATGTTGACAGAAAGGGAGGGTCCTCCCTTGTGATCGGAACATGCATTGTGGATCATACCCCTAAAAATTAGCATCTTGTGCTATCTAGTACCGGTTTACATCCTACCATCTTCTAATGTACTCACACTATAGTTTATAGGCACTAAAGGAGCTTAAATCAAAACTCAAATGGCACAGAGGTGTCAGCATGACTTAGAAATATGGCCCAAAATAGTTACAATATAACATACTTTACGTGTAAAACAAAGAATGCGTTTAAAAAGTTTTAAAAGAACAATTTTCACATTATTTCCCCCCAACAATTAGAGGTAATGTTGAAAATGTTAAGCCTTGTTTTTACTTGTTTTTATATAAAAATGTAATTACTATAAATACCACAAGGGTACAGATCTAAGTAGGGGAATTAACGGCAATTTCCAATGGATGTATCAGAGTGTGTAAACATTATGTTACAGTATTATGGCATTATCCTATTAGATTTCAAAATAAAGCAGGTCTTTGTAACAGGGAGTTGTCCCTGTTTAGGTAATGTGCCTCTAATCGCGCAGTGGGTGGTTAACTGCTGGTAGTCCCACCATTAACAAACCACCTGCCTGATTGCTAGAAAGCCTTTTTTTAGACAGGAGAGAGAGACTCGTAGTCTCACAACCTGAGCTGAACTTGGAGACAGAGCAAGATTGTCCTTGAGCTACTCACAACTTGTCTGAGCCCTGCCAGAGAATACACAGCAGAGCTGCTTTCAAGACAAGGGACAAGATTCTAACCTGGAGCCGTGATTTACCTGTGCACACAAGGGTGCGGTTCCAAGAGAGCAGAGAAGGAAGCTTCCCTACAGGTCAGCCCAGCTACAGATAAGACTTTCATTTACAAGATTATACTGTCTCATTTCAGACTATATGTTTGGGTGGAGACATGCTCTTATCTAAAGGGAGTGTGGATGTTGTTTTAAAGGGTATTTCACGCTAGAAAATACTCCCAAGTGAATAGAAGCTTTGTTTACCCTTGGGTTTGGATGGTTACCTGATGTTTAAGGAGACAGGGCACTAAAGCCGATTGAATTTCCACCTAATCAGTCTGCTCCCTTGCATCACCTCTGTCGCGTCCGCCTACGTCTTTACTTAAATTCGAGAAAATCAATTGCAGACTTCTATATGAACCGATTAACCATTTACCATTCAAGTACATCGAGAATATCCTTAAAGGCGGGAGGAAAGATTTCCTGGATAATAAAAGTTATGGAAAAAATGGTAAAATAAGTGAATCGTCCAATTCCAAAACTATTGGCTCAACCAATTTATGAACCCTTTTCCAAAGTTTCAAAGAGTCTACATGTTCCCTTGGCAGAGACCCATATTTTAGAATCTCCAAAAATAACATGTTTTCAAATGTGATACTGATAAACCAGATTTAACAACATGTGTTTATGAGTGTATAACATTGTAAAATTTGGGAAAAAAGTGAGTCTTCTTTAGCACTAGGCTTGAAGGTATTATAAAGTTTTCTTTTTGGGTCATTTTTTGGGAAAAGTTAAAAAAATCCTCCTCTTTAATAGCAACAAAGGTAATTATCAACTTGCGTGAACGGGAGGAACTGGTATTAAAATTGGCTGCCCAACCCCACCCTCATGTGAGAACTAAAAACAGATATTGAATCTATAGTTTATTTAATGAGAACACAAATCTTTAGAATAGGACAACCTCATTAACATTACTGAAATATTGGGGGTACTTATATTATACTTTTGCAGTAGCAAAAGGCACACTACTTACCTTCACAACTCTGCTACTTCCATATCATTGGAAATTATACACATTCTACTATTAAGATTTACCCTTGGTCATGATTGCTGGCCTCAGTGATTAAAAAGAACATGGTTTTAAAGCACCAAACTCCTCAACACCACCACCCTATCTCCCCCTTCACTTTTTTTTTTTTTACGGAATGAGCCATTAAAATCTTTCCAGCTACTGCACACGTATTTTTCCAAGGGGGGTTAAATGGTACCCATAAGAAAGCTCCCTGTTTGGCCCAAGATTAGATCACCGGTAAGAATCGTACGGGAACAAGTGTTGTCCCTGAGCTAAAACAGATGGTTCAGATCATGGGAGACACCCTAGTTTCCATCCGATAAAAATAACATGTAGTAAAAAAATTAGTAGGGTGGAATTGGTCACTTTAAAAAATCATCTCTTAGACTTTCTCTATTAAACCGCCGTAATCCGCCTCATAATCTTTTTTATTTATGATATCCAACCGATCTGTAGGTCTGTTTTTTTTTGACCTAGTTCTTCTTTGCCTGCATTAATGTAACGGTGTTTGCTGGGCCCATCTTTCATATTGAACCCCCATTCTGTGGAAACGACCCTATACATGAAGTGTAGTGTGGTGCAACTGCTGGCTTACAGAATCCCTGAGTTCTCCTGCCGATGGGATGGGGAATGGCATCAGGACTGGCTTAATGGGAGGCATGAGTTTTACTCACTCATGGTACAGCGCCTCCATCTCTTCCAGACCCCCAGCTAGTGGGAAGGAGCTTGACTCCTGAAAAGAGACTCTAGGTGCGTCTGTCTCCCTAATGACTCCACTCTTCAGGCCGAAGAAGGGTTTTTGGCGAACAGAGACTGTATTTGTCACGACAATGGAGAGCGCCATCATTGCAGCCGGTCTTCAGTCTCATTATAGGTGTGCCAACCCACAGGAGTCCCTGAACTCGTTACACTCCCAGTCAGGGCCACTGAAAGCAGTCTAGCTCTTCCCTTATCCCTGAGGCGAGTACAAGGAACCTGAAACCAACGCGGTTCAGCTCCCGAGACCCCCTGCACATCTACACTAGGAATAAAAATGTATTTCAAATATATTTATTTGTATTTATTTATTTATTTATGTATTGCGGGGATGCTGTGTGTGATTATTTTTTATTGTGGGTAGTGGGGGTGGGTGAAGGGGGTATTAGCCCTAACGGTGGTTTTTTTGGGCTTGCGGGGGGGGTCGTGGGAGTGGGTAACCCCTTCATGACCGTAGTGGTATTAACTGCTACGGTCGTGAAGGGGTTAAGTGCACCCGCAACCCCACCGCAAGTCCTAAACTCACACCAAGGGCCAAATACCCCCTTCACCCACCCCCGCTACCCACAATAAAGCGGGCACGGTGGGTTAACCCCTTCATTGCCTTAGCGGCTATACGCTATGGTAATGAAGCAGCATTTCTGTTGATAAAAGCTCTGTGAAATAACAACACGAGTCTGAGGTTATATTTTGCAGAATAGACAAATAAGTTTATTGCTTGTGCGGTGCACACGCAGAGGAGAGTTTCAAAATAAAACCCTCCCAAAGACATGGTGCATACAAGACATTATTTATTCAACAAATAACTAAAGTTCACCACCCCCTCGACAAGGTGTGTGCGTTATCGCACTACGTGAGCAGTAAAGGTACACAATTATGCACACAATACATTGAGTTGAATGACATTTGTGATGTCTCAATGAGATGATTCCAGCAATAGATCCAGGTTATTAAGCTGTAACACTTTTGCTCTACAGCCAGAAAACCATCCCTATCATCTGGCCGTTATTCATAGCATGCACTTTGCTCAAGGTTTGTCAGTTAGCTGCTTGGTTTATTCTCACTTTACAAGGTTGAAGCAAAAACCTCGATTCAAAACAAAAACGCCATTCTCATAACCCGTTCACGTCAGAGAACAAAACATCAGAATGGAGCTGACTTAAATGGTTGGCAATAGATTCCCTAGTTCTGTTATTCAGACCCTCCCCTTACGTCAAATTCTCACTTTTGGTCACTCCCTTCCTGTCTATTCGGCCATAACATAGTCTGCCTCGGGTTGCGAGAATTAAGTTCATAGGTCAGGACTGGCAGGGAGAACGCCAAGCAAGGCGCGGCCTTCACGTCAGATCTCGTAAGCGCTGTGTCCTCGGTGCCTACTATGGTCTCCGGTCTTAGTCGGTTCGGAGGCTGTGCCTAATAAGCGGGGTGATCGGCAGCTGCTTATATCGGCAATGTATCTGTACTTTGTCTTGTTTTTCGCTTTTCCCCTCGGGGACAGCTTCGGGAAGAGTGGCGCCTGAATGGGGGAGGGGGGCGCCTACCGGGATCTACCTGTGCAACTACGTACAACACCATATAGGACAACACGTAACACGCCTAAACACAAAATCCAAGTCCATTCAAGTTTTTGCTCCAAGTGATCTAAGCCATTCACCTAACCCCAAGGGGGATAAGCTGTCACGTCCCTTGGGAACCCTCTTTTGAACCTCTTGTATTTAATCAGGTTCATGCTGCACCTTGCGACACTGATTCTGGAATAAAACCACCACACAGTGTTCCCTCCATTAGTACACATACACCCCTCCTTTTTGAAGCTAAAACAGAGTCTAAAGCATTCTGTTTTGTAAGGCCATAAGCCTAAATCTGAACCTGTTCTTCGTTTAATGATGAAAGTACAAACTGCAAAATTAAGGCTAATCCTTCCTGTAAATTGTTATCCATCTGTCACTCACTCATTTTTACAACAGGTTTTCATAGTGGTGGAGAAACTTCACCCTAATTGATGCTTGTTTCCTTTGTGTGATCACCCTTTAAAGCGGTTTCCCTTAAAAAAGATGAAAATACAGAAATTATACACATAATACTAAAACCTTTTTTATGCAAGCAACCTTTTCTTTTGGATATGCATGCCTAGATAAAATTGCATCTCATCTCTATCAGCATATAGTTTCGAATCAGACAACATTCTATTCTATTACTCAGATTGAGGGGGTTTGGTACTTTGGAAGCGAATGCTGATCCTCAACCCTGCACGCATTGTATACGCATTCACTCAGAATATCAGAACAGACAAATTCTGCGCATGGTCCAACACGGCTGACTTATGATCCTTCCTTGTGGCTTACAATTTTCCACTTCCCCGTTATGTTACATCGAACCCCCTCCTTTTCCGGTGGAGGTGCACCACCCTTCTGGTATCAAAGTTTTGCTGCACATGACACATAAATAGAGAGTGAAGAGTACTGCCAAACCACATCAAGAGCTTTCTTCACAAGCAACGCTTCCAGGACAGCCAACAATCTCCATCAAGGCTCATTCTACAATCACCTTAAAATTCTAACTTACCCACACTCTAAACATAAATATTGAGTCCTCTGAAAAAATGAAAAGGTCTGATAAACCTGGCCTTGCTGGGTCTATTTTCCTTCCTCGGTGGTTAACGTTAGATTTTTGACTCGGCAAGACGTTAACTTGATGCTGCTGTCTTTATGGTGACTTTGGTCTTTGTGGGCGCTGAACTTTGGTGGAGCTGGAACGTTTGGTGGAGCTGGAACGAGCTTTACGTGCTTTGGGTCCAGAAAATGACTCTGGGCCGTTTTTCTTTAATTGCTGTATTGGTGATTACTTTGGCCTTTTTTCACCTTTGGCTAAGAGCATGCGTGCGCAGGAAATGTTTACTATTAACTTTGCCCATCTCGATCAGGTGCACTGTCACCACTTTGCCTAGATGACTCAAAAAATGTATGAGTTGCGACAACTTATTGTTTTGATTATACCACTAACTGGTCCTTAATTCTTTCCTTTGACTGTTGGCTAGTCACAAGTCAGCCCATGATGTGTCTCCTAGGGAGATAATTGATAACACTGCCAAATTAATTGTATCATGTTTTTACTCCTCCTGTCTGTAGCATTCCACATATAGACATAGGTATTGCCCTATAATGTTTCCTAACTTCTGATACTCAGATTTAAAACTAATAGCCATGTGAACCTGACTTTGATACAATTAAGTTACTGAACTTTAGGGCCTCATCCTTGCTAACGCCACTTTTTTCCAAATTAATTCTATCCTTTCTGCAGCCTACCCTAAACCCTGGGAAACTATCAGAGTTTGTCCCAATCTTCAAAAGTGGGGACAACAAACACTGTCTCAAACTACAGCCAATATACTCCCTTTTCCCATACTATCCACTGTTATGAAAAATATTCCTCCCAATTACACATTTATTTTACCCATAACAAATTCCCTAGCCACTACTCCACTCCCTATCTGGCTTTTACCCAAACACTCATCCACTTAACTAATTCTGCTAATAATTGAAATGCCTTCTACGATAATGCATACCTATCGACTTATGTAACTGCTTTGCATATGTATCTCCCCTGTATTTAACACCCGATACACAAGACACAACAAACACCCACAAATGGAGGTGACTACTCCCAAATTTATATCCCTTACTGCAAAACCCATTCTAATACAGTCACAGCAATTTTTTTACATACCACTGTTTACGGCCCCTTTGGAAAAAATAATGGTTTAAAAGTTATACCATAGCATCACACCTTTCAGTTAATCGACAAATATATTATTGCTAAGCTTCACACTCACACCTAATGTCTTACTTTATATAATCTCTTTGCACAGTGCTGAGCACACGGTCATCTTAAATTTTAAAGACACTGCATATTCATCTGACTGAAAGAAAAAAATACTTCTATAAGACTTGTTTCCGGTCAAGAGCATTTTGTTTCTTCTGGCCTTTCGCCAATTGGACCGAAAAGAAGATACGGTACAACTGCAACAAACAGCTTCTCTTCCTGAAAATTAATAATTATTGGATTGAAGGAACTTTGGCTAAAGTTTAATACATGAGCTTGAGCCGATCCCTAAGAACTACATTTTTATGGCCTTTAAAAATTAACCCCATGCTTTTATATAGCTAAGGGTTTATATAACTTCTTAACACACAAATAACTTCACAACACGCTCATGCTTCCTCCCTACAACTAAGTCAGTTTCTTTTTGTTTTTTTTTTTTTTTTTGTTTTTTGTAATGTCCTTCCCTTGTTTTTAACTTTTATAGTTTCACGGACTTCATTCACTACACATTTTGCGATCCTGTTCATGTCTGTCCTTTCTCAGCTACACCAACCTATTTTCTCCTCCAAGTCAACACTCACAAGTCTAACCCGGTATTAACTCTTTCTTTCTCTCACACGCTCATGACTTTTCTGACTATTTTAAGCAAGAGGGTGAATCCATAACCCCAAAAATTCCCTCTTTTTCCTTCCTCTAGTCCTACCACTTTTCGTCTACTCTCTTCCTGCTTTCCTTGACTCTTTTTCTCACTTCTCAAAAGGAGTTCCACCATCACTGTTGATCTCGCTCGTCTCACTCTACTCTGCTACATTTCCATTCTCCTTAAAACATGTAATTTATCTCATGACTCAAAAATAGCAAGCTTGACCCTACCCCTAACCTTCCTCTTCTAACTACCTGACCTTGCTTGTTTCTCTCTGCTTGCTCTCATTTTCGCACACACCCATTCTCGCCTTAAACCTCTACATCTGACTTCTGGACTTCTGCCTGCTCCCGTCACGAGACCTTTGTCACTACAATAGACTCTGACCTATATGCTGCCAAGACAGAGGTCATTACACTCTGGCTCTGTGCGCATTTTGCCTCTTGTGGACCACACACTCTTCTCTTTTTCTGTACACACTCTCCTCTAAGTGACCTAATAACATCTCTAGTTAACTATCCCCAACCTCTATGCTGACACATCCTCATTACTTTTCAACCTGACCTTACCCTGCCATACCAACCTAAGTTTCTGATGTCTCTCTGTTATCTCATCCTGGGAAGACCTCTTTTTGCTTAAACTTAACAGGGCAAAAACAGAGTGTCCTCATACTTCCTACCGAAACCTGCCCTATTATCTAGTTCACTCACAGTACTCTTGAATCTTCCCTGCATAAGCTCAAGCACGCTGCTTAGGGATCACTCCCAACTTCTCTCTCATATTCGCCTCTTTCATTCAAAGCCTTCTAATAACTGTCGCTTTTTCCTCCAAATATCCAAAGATACAACACCTGTTCCTTCTGTTGCGCAACTGTAAACTCTGATTCAGACCCCTCATTCTCTCCCCATCTGCTAAACTGTCCTCCCTGTTCCCTGCTAAATCCAACTTCCTGACGTTTCACCTGTCTTCACTCTGATTCTCTCCCAAAACGCTGGCTGCCAGAATCACTCTACTACTCTGATCTGCGTTTCCCCGCCTGAAATTCCTCTCCTGGCTTCTAATCAATCCTACTGTTTCTGTATGCTCTCCTCCTCCCTACCTACCAATTAGAATTGTACCTCCTCAGAGCAGTGACTTCCTCTTTGCTTTGCTCAACCTTTTACTTTTATGTCGGGATCACTTATTTCCAAGACCCTTACCTTTAACCATTTGCTTTACCTTTCATTGAATCTTACGGACGTGCACCTTTACTCTCGTGGTGAAGTCCCCTGTGCCTAACTTTGTAATCGTTCATCTATTATAGCACATGAAAACATACATACATATATACTTCAAAAATCTTATGATCTTTTTCTTTTACCCAGTGCATTTTTGAAACACAAAATATTCCCAAACATCTAATCCTCTAAATAAATGACAATGTTGTTTTAAAAACCCTAACTCTTACACCATACAGAACACACACCATTCAAAAAACTCTCTCCTCCAACAGCCCCACAACATCACCAAAAATACCAACCAAATACAGAAAGACAGTTCCTCCCCTATTATCCTACATTTCCCACCTTCATTCATTCACGCCTGCACCTATTAAACAAGTCTCTCTCTTTCTTTATTTCTCATAATACCTTGACTTTACACCACTCTGTATGCTCCGGAGCTTTGTGTTGAAGAGTTCGTCTCTTAGCACTTCATCCTTCCTCGCGCTTGAGAAAAACGGGGCCGCTCGTGTTCTGCTGCGATTTTTGATTCCTTCTGTCTTGCAGACACATTATGAGCAAAAAAGTATTCTTTTTTCGTCGTACTTGGCAATAGTTTTGTGATGTGATTTGTGCACCAGTGAAGACTTAGCATTGTTAGCTTTCACACAGGTAATCATTCAGGAAAATTCATTAGGTATCAAATCCAATCTAAAAAACCACTCTCTTTCCTCCCAGTAAGGACGTGAAGGGCGGCAACGTTTTACTTGCCGGCACCGCACTTTGAGTTTATATCAGGAATGTATTATAAACCACTTATTGCATGTGGGTAAATGGAAGGAAAACTTATACGTTCACACTGATTTCTCGGTGGTCCGCCAGCCGGGCATGCCATGCGTGACTTGCCACAAAAACCCCATAATCCAAATTAGTAACTACCACAGACACACAGGGATTGGCTGAAATTTAGAAAAGTTCCACTAGGAACCCTTGCGTGCGCATTCCCTTTACGAATAAGAAAACCGGTGCGGCTACTCATAGTTTCATCACTCTTCCTTCAATAGTAATTTTTGCAAACAACTTTTGTTTCATGGGGTGCAATGTTTTTCACTGGGACTGCAATGTGTATTTTTTCATTTGAACTTGCATGATTTTTCATTGGCCACAAACATTTATAGTTGTCTCTTCTTGTTCTCTGTATCCATTCTTTATTATTTCTGTCTGCGACAACAACCTCTAACGGCAACTTTTGAGAACTTTGGTTGTCCCATTATTCGTCCTGTTACAGAAATCAATTAATTGGACCTCGTACAAACTTTCTTCATTTACAGAAATCAATTTAATTGACCTGTAACATACACCTGATATCAATAATCAGCGCAAACTGATTCCTACAATCTTTGGCATGTTATTGTTCTGATTTCTTTTACATAACTATACCACAAGAAAACACACTTGAATTACTTCACGGGTCCACCCAGCCCTGATAAACCTTATCCTCTCTAACTGGATCCAGATAGAGAACCTTCTAACAGATATACTAAATACCTCATTTGGTATGTTACTGACAATACAGAGCAAACGTACAATCAGGGACCCTTCCCTGCTCAGACAACAAAAATATTTTCACAACCCAGGACAGTCGGAAAAACAATCCCTTTACCGCACAACACTCACCTTTATCACCAAAACACCAAAAAAATTTAATGGGACTCTCACCTTATCCCAATAAAACTTAAACCGTAACACTTTAAATGATTACAGGACCAGAGCAAATAAACTATTTGACACTGCTAGGTTTAACCCTTCAACACAGATTTGAACACCCTGCAAAACACATCTGCTCTACCCATCCATCAAACAACTTTTTAACTCAGGCTTCCCTCAAAGTGCCTTTTTACCTTGATTTTATGAGCGCTCAGATTATGAGTGACCGAGGATGGTTTTCAGGTTTCTTCAGAGCTTCCGGTGTTTGTTGGGTCCCCATTCGGGCGCCATCTTATAAAGCCTGTGAAATAACAAAGACACGAGTCTGTGGTTATATTTTTGCAGAATCGACTAAATAATATTGCTTTTGCTGTGTACACACGCAGAGGAGATTTTCCAATAAAACGCCTCCCAAGACATGGTGCATACGGCATTAATTATACACAAAATACTAAACCCACGCCTCCTCTACAAGGTTGCGTGTCGTCACTACTGAGCGTAAAGGTACACAAATTATGCCACGACCCTACATTGAGTTCATGACATTATTGGATGTCTAAATGAGGATGATTCAGCAATATACTTTATGAACTGGTGACCTTTTCTCTACATACAGAAACCTCCCTAGCCGTCGGCCTGGCTTTTTCATAACATTGGCACTTTGCCTCAAGGTGTTTAGTCAGTTAGCTTCGTGGTTTATTCGACGATGAACGTTAAGAGCAAAAACCTCATTCAAAACGTCCCTCTCATACTAACCCTTCACTCAGACAAAACCTAAGATGGACTGACTTAAAATGGTTGCATAGATCCCAGTCTGTTGTATTCAACCCTCCCCTTACTTCAAATCTTCACTTTGTCACTCGTATTTTTATAATATGGGCAGGAGCAGGGGGCCCCCTGAGTTTAGATTCTTGTCTCGGGAACCCCCTGCTCACTGTACAATATTATTAAAAATACAGAAATGCTGCTTCATTACCATAGCGCATAGCCGCTAAGTAAAGAACGAGTGTTTATTTATATATGTTGTTTTATTTTCTACTGTACATCTGTGCAGAGGGTTCCGGAGCAGAAACGTTTTTGGTTTCAGGTCCGGGACCCCCTGCTCCCTGAGATACAGGCCCCTTTAGGGGGTGGCCGTATACCTCTGCTTGGTTTAACAGGCCCCGATCACGTGATCGGGACCTTTAAACCCAGAGGGATACCGGCACCTCATAAGGGGGCTGTATCTCGGGAGCAGGGGGTCCCCGACCTGAAACCAGTGCTGTTCAGCTCCCGAGCCCCCAGCACATCTACACTATGAATAAAAATGTATTAAAATAATTTTATGTGCCGATGTTTGCGCAAGAGAGACAGCGTCTCTCTCTGCTGCAAACACATCTCGTCCCCCCGCGCCCACTATATCATTTTGTCATATACATTACTGTATGTTATACAGTACTGTTGTTAGGGTTTATAGGGGCTGTTTGTTATACAGTATATATATATATATAGTATATATATATACTGCATTACAATCATAAAGGGACGGCTTTCAAAGAGACCTCGCATGCCCCCCATGTGTTTTTTACACGGAGTTGCAGCCTATTGCAGCCGCCTAGGATAAAATGCTTCAATCCCTGCGGAGAAATTAACGCTATACACTATCCGGCAAGAAAAGAACTACACAACCTCAAACAACACGGTATACCCAAATTCGCGGACTAGCCGATAAATAAAGTTTGTCACACTGTATGCCCGCTGTTATGTCCACATGACAGCATAAGATCTACCAAATACTAAATGTGATTGTATATTTTCTTGAAAGGTAAATTTTTAAGGTTATAATTATTACTTAAGTTTGGTTAATAATGTGTTAAGTGGACAGAAGATCCCCAGCCCAATAATAAATAAGAAATCAGTCTATATACATTCATAGAATAAGATTGTGTCACAATTATTGTGATCACTAAATAAAAATAGTCTCCCCAACACCCCATAAAGTATTAGCCATATTAGGGTGCGAAAGTGTTCCCATAGTCAGTGCCCCTAAGTTGAAGAGAAGTTGTGTCATCAAAGGAAAATAATTGGGTGGTGAGTAAGAAATGTTACGGTCTACCAAAAAAGTGCAAAGGCTCGAGATAAGTTGATAACCTAAAGAAAATGCTGTACTAGCGGAGATCCCTGCTCGGTGATTGATAATATTATATAAAGATGTACATCCATAGTTCCCTCTGTAACTCTCGTGCCC
This sequence comes from Ascaphus truei, assembly GCA_036426205.1. Classification (NCBI taxonomy): domain Eukaryota; kingdom Metazoa; phylum Chordata; class Amphibia; order Anura; family Ascaphidae; genus Ascaphus; species Ascaphus truei. The sequence continues at coordinate 64,387 of WSYH01001527.1, forward strand.
CCCCAAAAAACCATTAGTAATTTTGATGTCAAATATTAAGTGATTGGAATCCTTTAACAAAAAAAGGAATGGATAAATTGTACTAGTGGTTGGAAATAAATCATCAATGAATGTGAGAGCCCATCTCCCAAAGATCCAATGCTTGCCCCAATTGGGTGTCCTGGCGGGTCAGTAGCGATTTATGGATCGTTTGATATGGTGAAAGATGGGGTACCACTGGATTCGGAAACATAGCATCATATTCTTTTTTATTAAGGTCTCCAGTAATCCGCTGCGTTCCTGTACCCGCATAGTCTCACACTTTCTTTCCACCTATTCTCTGATGTGTAACTGTTTTGAAAATTGGTGTTGTTTTATGGTTATCGGCTTTGCGTCTGCCTAAGCCATAGTTATACGTTTGCCTCCTTCCGTACCTTGCGTCTGTCTTATGCTCTCCCATTTCGAGGCAGTCACATTGTTTCCTAGAGTGCTCCTCCTAGGGCCATCCCTTTTTTGTAATTGATCTGCAATTGTATATGTGCGTCTGAAACTCTACTACCGCCCCCCCTTTGTCTGTTAGTCCAAACTGGCCTGGTGTGACCTGTTCCTCCCTTATCATCGCCGCTGGCTGATGGGTATCTTGGTGTGAGAGGGGGGATTCTGCAGTGCCAGAGGGTATCACATGAGGGTGTGATTTGACCAAGTGGGGCCGGTCCAGAGCCGCTGCTATTAGCTGGGCCTGTGGAGGTCCCGGGAGGTTGCTGTGTCACACTCTGGGACGAGACGGAACAGAAAGCAGTGTGTCGATGCTAAACTTTTAAATCCCTGTTTTCCACCAATTTTTCAAAAGGATAATATAGGGACATTAAAACAGAAGGACAAAAAGGCATGGGTGTGCCTAAAAGTGTATGTGCAAAACTGAGAAAATGGACAGTGATTCATCCGCAACATGTTGTGCTAAACAGATATCCAAATCTGAAGATAGTGCAATACTCCTTAAACGTAAAATCTAAATCCTGATGCTCAGTTCTCAAATATCAATCACAGAAACAATGGTGAAGACTCCACCGAAGCTCCCAGTATAGTGTTGCCCAATGCTCCAGTATTCGTACCCGAAACTTGGTCTTGACGTGGCGGCCCACGTACTGGAGGCCACAAGGGCAACAGCAGTAGACAACAGACTCTTCGACATTTATCATTTGTTTTATTTTTAAAAGCCTTTTGTGGTGTTTGAGCTAAAGGCTGCTCCTCCCCCTTTAACTGCTTGTTTTACAGGCTGTGCAATCTTGGCATCCAAAGAATCCTACCGGGGGGGGGGTAACCAACTGATTCGTCTCGTGTAATTGTTTTGGTTTCTCCTAAATGTGCTGGCGCTAATTTACTTTAATAGACTGTGGCTTTCCTGAAATGATAAACTGTCGTAACTGATATGAATTGTCTACTGCTTGGCTTGCCCTTGTGGCCTCCATTACGTGGCCGCACGTCAAGACCACTTAGGGTCCGAATACTGAGCAACTTGGGGCAACATACCAGCAGGTGGATACACACCACATATCTAGGCAATTTCAGCCTGTGCGCTGGAGGAAACCCTGAAGGCTTAATCTACGGGGATCGAAGAGTAGACCCACATTGGAGATTAGGGGATAGACTCCTGAAACTTTCCAACGCTAGACTACTGGATTTACAAATTGAAGACCGTCCCCGAAAGGTCTGAACATGACTATTCCTCGGTGCCTTCATCTAGCTCTATTGTCTCGCTGGCACAGAATATTGGGGATCCATTCATTTCTTTAGGAGGTTAAAATGTCCACTGTAGTCCCACATCATATGTTTTTAAAGAACCATCAGCTTTTCTTTTAGAACTAATAAGTACGACTGTGAAACCTTTCACCACATCACTGATTTTACTCTGATTTTTGTTTTTCATGATCTATTTCAGATGACACCTATCAATCAGAACCAACAATTGAAGTTTTTGATCACATCTAGGTTCATTTTTAAAAAATGTTTTAAAAAATATATTTTTTAATCAACTTTATTGAAGATATTTATTTTGAGTGTTTATACAGTAAAATGTTGTAGTAATGTTCCTTATTTAAGTAAGAAATTTCCTTAATGTCTTCAGATTTATATGTTAACGCTGTGATATTTATTTAATATTATTTAATTTAATATCTCGTTGGCATATGAACTTTGAAATATTCATTTGAATTAATAGTTGAAGTTAAGCACAACCTTTCAAAACCCTTGTATCCAGAGGGGTCAGTATAGAAAATACTGCATAGGTAACACCTTTAGATTTGCATATAGTTTGCATATCAGGGAGTTTATGCTGTTTACCATCCCGTTTTCTTGTTACACAATTTAGGCAACCTGATCAAGAAAGTTTTAGAGCTTTTTTTTAATTTGATAAGAGTACCAGCGCCGATCTTTGAGTGCTCACGGTTTTATAATATTAACAACGTTATAAGACTCGCTACGTTATCACACCACCAATAAGGGAGGAACTCAGGGACCGGATCGGATTGGCTAGGGATCCACATAAAGCTATACCCCAGCGCATATACCTTTCTACTTAGCCTGAGGAACCCAAGAGGCAAAACGCGTTGCTACACACTGGGAGTCCGGCTGGATTGACAGGTTTGTGTTGTTTAGGTACGCGACTCTCCCGTCGATCCTGGGATGCAGGAAATAGGACGCGCGGGTCGCGACAAACAACCCCCCGGAACGGCGGAGAGTTACCTGCGCACTTAAGTATCTGTCATTAACTTTTTCCTGATAGACGGCTGTTTTTTTAATGCTCACCCAGCTCTAAGTCCTTTTGACTAAGTGCTTTTTAACGTTTTGTTGGGGTTCTGTGTATTGATATTAATAAGATCAAGATTACTTAACCCGTGTACCACTGTGTTACCAAGGCACTCTGAGTGACTTGCACACCAGCTGAAGGTTTGGATTTGGAGTTCCAATAGAGGGGAGAATGATATCCAAATCAGTCTCTACTCACACATGTTTCCCCCCCCCGGGTGAGTTTTCATATAACGATACATGGTTATATTCCAACCTACCTCTCCCCTTTCTTCTTTTTCCCACTGTTAGTTGTGAAAACAGGAAGAGTGCATGACAGCCCTGCGTGAGGTGCCATCCAACCACCTCCCTCCAGATGATCACTCCCCACGTCTTGCCGTGTGAGTGGATGCAGCATTCTCTGCGTTTGATTTGAACACAATCGTCTACCCCAGAACATACACTTCTTCGTCTTGTCCCTACCCGTATTTGGTTTTTTATAACTGTATTTACTCTGAGGACAACACCACGATTATTCCCTGCAGATAAGACTAGATAGAGAAGCCTTACGTTCAACAGAGGAGAAATAAATGATGACCGTGGGGCGAAGAACATATACTAGAGAGAACCAAACGTAAAGATATCTTAAGTGGTGAAGCATTTACACAAGCCCGTGTATGTTATGATATTTTACACTTTATTACACATCACAGTCTTACCAATCATAGTGTTTTAAACGTCTTTGTAGTACCTCAAAACCTGTGCTCCCCCCCCTGTTTTGCTGTTTTTTCTGGAACTCCGGAAGATGCCTGGGAACATTATGGGTGCCTATAAAATATCAATCCGCGAATAGACTGATGAGTAGCTGAAAAGAATTATAAGTTCCCCTTACCCCAGGTGCGGGCCCTCCATATATATATCCACTAGGGAGAAACTTTGTAAAATTTCTCTGAACTTGTTGGCCTTTTTTTGTAGTTTGGGCAGTTGGGGGTTGCCAGTATGTAGATTTATCTTATTCTGGGAGAGAACCATATTTGAAATCCATCGGCTAAGACTAGTGAGGCCAATGAGGCCTGGTCTACATGATGTCGACTTTTGGAGAAATGAAGCTTGGTCTCATTGGGGGCGTAATATTGTTGACGAGGGAGACAGGTGATCTCGAGAGGGTACCCTGTAAGACCCAGGAATCTCTCATCTGGGTCTCGTGGTAATTTTTTGTATGAGCCAAAGGGACACTGTTTTTTGATGCAGATAGCCACTCCTCTTTCTTTGTTTGGGGAGGATGAGGAAAAAGCCTGGGGGAAGGTATTCTAAACGTATTTGGGGCTCAGGGGAGTTAAAGTGATTTCTTGAATAATATAATGTCCCTTTGGTTTTTTAAAGTTCTTGAAGTGCTAGTTTTCTTTTTCTAACGCGCGTTTGAGAGTCCTTTCACATTGAGAGAGATGACTTTTAATGGAAGACATCAGAAAAATGTTTTGTTCCCAGAGCTAATACTCTGGCCTCCTTTTGTGGGCCCATCTGGGGAGGGACTCGGGGAAGTCGTAGACTGGGTCCTGGGTGAGTGGAGATTGCCTGGAGGTGAGAAGATGATTGGGGTGGTGCTAGAGGAGGGGAGGGAAGGTGTTGGGGGGAGGGTGGGGGACACCGAGGAGGAATGAAATTAGGCTTTCATGGAGCCCATGAAAAGGTTTCCTTGTCACCGTATGAAAAAAAGGAAAGGATCAGAAACCCCTGAAGTTCCCGGACCCAACATTGTTCCTGGCCGAAATCCCCCCACTTGTTGGTACTCTCTTGATGAACGAAGAAGGCGGTGAGTCGTGAGCATGGAGGGGGGGGGGGGGGGGGTTTTAGGGACCATCAATTTGGCCGGTTGCTTTTTTGGTTCGTGAGGGGTCAGGACTGGTACTTTTGTGGACTACTTGAGTAGTCAAGGAGCCATTAACTGGACAGAGAAGAGGGGTCCTTGAACTGCTGAGAATGAAGAATTGTTTCTCCTCATCAGATATAGGAACAGATCTTTAAGTACTCTACATTTTGGAGATCTGCAAAGGACCAATGAGGAAAAAGATCCAGGAGGGAAAAATGTCAAAACACAAAAGCAATCTCAAGAAAGATCCCCAAGTCACCGAAACACAAATCAGAGCACACCATAGTCATGTTTATTTATCCCTCTTAGACGTACAGTAAGTACTGAAACAATAACAGCTTTTAAAATTAAGCTCTTAATTTGTTCATACAGTCAAATTGACCAGATGTCACTCTTGGCTATTCATCTGTTTATCCCACAGTTAAGAAATGCGTCTGATTTATGCATCTATTTAAACATGATGGACACATTTAATTAGTGACAAAGACCAACATTCCACATACGGAATTATATTTACATACCCAAGCTAGAGACAAACATATAATTATAATCTGCTAATAGGGCTGGTATTGTGTCAGCCACAGATTAGAGAGGACGGGCAATAAACAACTTTTCAGAGGTACTAATTAGCTTACCACTTTATATAACCCACACGAAAATACCAAAAGGATATTAAATCCTCAAAATTGGGAGGAGTGCAGGAATGGTGTGGATAGATTAAAAAACTTCGATCTTATTATTTCAGGATTTTTCATAGGCATGTCCTCTGTTACCAAAAAGCCATTAATCTATATGTAAGCTGCGGCGGGAAGTCGATTATCTCTGCCATTATTTTTTTACCCAACCAATGGCTCTCATATTGGACTTACAGATGTGGACCAGACTTCTGTGCTTGTGCCGCGTTAGCACACCGCTGGACCAACTGCAGCTGCGTTGCGATATGGCCCCAGGAACGTAACGACCTGGGGGATTAAACTCTAGCAGGGCTCAAGCATTAATCCTCCTGGGCCATGCAGTGGCAGAGGGACAGTTATCGAAGATCTGTGCAGAGAGAGCACAGAAGTTACAGTGGCGACAACACTTTATTCTAACTCGGCTAGTCCCGACGATTTGGGTATACTCCGGTTGTATTGAGGTTTGTGTGATCGTTTTCTGCCGGAAGGGTATAGCGTTATTTCCCGGCAGGGATTGAAGCATTTTATTCCGGCTGGCTGCAATACTGCAATACCGTGTAAAAAAACATGGGGGCGATGCGCAGCTGTCTCTTTGAAGCCGTCCCCATAATGAATTGCAATGCAGATATATATATGTATATATATATATATATACTGTATAACACACAGCCCTCTAACCCCAACATACAGTATGTACACATACGTACTGGATATGCACATAAAGTACTATGGGCCGGGGGGGCGAGATGTGTTTGCAGCGAGAGGAGATCCTCTGCTCTCCTCTGCGCAAACATCGGCACATTAAAACTTATTTTCAATACATTTTTATTATAGTGTGAATGTGCTGGGGGGCTCGGGAGCTGAACGCACTGGTTTAGAGGGGGGGACCCCTGCTTCCCGAGATACAGCCCCCTTTATGAGGTGCGGTATCCCTGCGTTTAAAGGTCCCGATCACGTGATCGCGGCCTGTTAAACCAACGCAGAGGGATACCGGCACCCCCTAAAGGGGTGTATCAGGGAGCAGGGGGTCGGACCTGAAACCAAAACGTTTCTGCTCGAGACCCTCTGCACAGTACAGTACAAAAAACACATATATAATAAACACTCGTTCTTACCATAGCGGCTATGCGCTATGGTAAGAAGCAGCATTTCTGTATTTTAATAATATTGTACAGTGAGCAGGGAGTTCCCGAGCCAGAAATCTAAACTCAGGGGGGCCCCTGCTCTGTCTCATATTATTAAAAAATACGAAATGCTGCTTCATTACCATAGTGTATAGCCGCTAAGGCAATGAAGGGGTTAACCCACGTGCCCGTTTAATGTGGGTAGCGGGGTGGGTGAAGTGGGTATTTGGCCCTTGGTGTGGTTTAGGACTTGGGGGGGTTGCGGGTGCACCTACCCCTTCACGACCGAGCAGTAATATACGCCTACGGTCATGAAGGGGTTAACCACTCCGTGACCCCCCCCCCCCCGCAAGCCCCAAAACAACCACCGATGGGGCTAATACCCCCTTACCCCACCCCCACTACCCACAATAAAATAATCACACACAGCATCCCCGCAATAAATAATAAATAAATAAATACAAATTAATACATTGAAATACATTTTTATTCCTAGTGTAGATGTGCAGGGGGTCTCGGGAGCTGAACCGCATTGGGTTTCAGGTAGGGGGACCCCTGCTCCCGAGATACAGCACCCTTTATGAGGTGCCGGTATCCCTCTGCGATTTCATGCCCGATCACGTGACGCGGCCTGTTAAACACGCAGAGGATACCGGCACCCAAAAGGGGCTGTATTCAGGGAGAGGGTCCCGGACCTGAAACCAAAACGTTTGCTCCTGGAGACCCTCGCACATGTACAGTATAATAAAACACACATATATATAAACACTCGTTCTTTACCTTAGCGGCTATGCGCTTATGGTAAAGAAGCAGCATTTCTGTATTTTATAATATTGTACAGTGAGCAGGTGGTTCCCAGAGCCAGAAATCTAACTCAGGGGGCCCCCTGCTCCTGCTCAATAGTTATTAAAATACAGAAATGATGCTTAATTACCATAGTGTATAGCCGCTAAGGCAATGAAGGGGTTAACCCACCGTGCCCGCTTATTGTGGGTAGAGGGGGTGGGTGAAGGGGGTTATTTGGCCTTGGTGTGAGTTTAGGACTTGCGGGGGGGTTGCGGGTGCACTTAACCCCTTCACGACCGTAGCAGTAATACCGCTACGGTCATGAAGGGTTAACCACTCCCGGACCCCCACCCCCCCCCCCCGCAAGCCCAAAACAACCACCTTGGGGCTAATACCCCTTCACCACCCCCACTACCACAATATAAAAATAATCACACACAGCATCCCGCAATAAATAAATAAATAAATACAAATTAATACATTTTGAAACATTTTTATTCCTAGTGTAGATGTGGCAGGGGGTCTCGGGAGCTGAACCGCATTGGTTCAGGTTGGGGGACCCCCTGCTCCCCGAGATACAGACCCTTTATGAGGTGCAGGTATCCTCTACATTTCAAGGCCCCGATCCACGTGACCGCGGCTGTTAAACCAGCAGAGGGATACCGGCACCCCAAAAGGGGCCGTATCTCGGGGAGCAGGGGTCCCCGGACCTGAAACCAAAAGTTTCTGACTCCGGAGCCCTCTGCAATGTACGCTATGAATAAAACACATATATAAATAAACATCCGTTCTTACCTTAGCGGCTATGCGCTATGGTAAAGACGCAGCCATTTCTGTATTTTTAATAATATGTACGTGAGCAGGGGGGTCCCTGAGCCAGAATCTAAAATCAGGGGGACCCCTGCTCCTGCACAATATTATAAAAGTACAGAAATGCTGCTTCATTACCATAGCGTATAGCCGCAAAGTAATGAAGGGGTTAAGGCATAATAAACAATTAATACATTCAATACATATTTTTAATGTCTGGGTTAAAAACCTCACTGCCTCACTGTAATCATGTAAAAAACCCTCCCCTATTTCTCTTTTAAACTTCCCTGCATCTATGTAAAACCCCCTCCCCTATTCTCTCTTTTAAACTTCCTGCATTCAATGTAATCTATGTAAAACCCCTCCCCCTATTCTCTCTTTAAAACCTCCCTGCCTTCTCTTAATCTATGTAAAACCCTCCCCTCCCCCTTATTGTGTGCGTTAAGCTTCCCTGCAATCTATGTAAAAAAAACTCCCCTATTGTGTGTGTGTTAAATCTCCCTGGCCTGTGTTTCTGAGTGCACGTGTACTGTATGTAAAGTGGGGAGGGGGATCCCGTGTAAATAACCACACCACACCCGCTACCCACAATAAAAAAAATCCCACACACAGTCATCCCCGCAATACATAAATAAAATCTAAATAAATCTAATAAATCTAAATAAATAAAAAATAAATACAATAAAGACATTTGAAATACAATTTTTATTCTTAGTGTAGATGTGCGGGGGGGTCTCGGGAGCTGAACCGCGGTGGTTTCAGGTCGGGGGACCCCTGCTCCCCGAGATACAGAACCCTTATGAGGGTGCCGGTATCCCTCTGCGTTAAGGCCCCGATATCAAGTGACCCAAAGGGGCTATATCTCAGGGGGGCAGGGGGTCCCCGGACCTGAAAACCAAAACGTTTTCTGATCCGGAGACCCTCTGCACATCTCCTGTGAATAAAACACACACTCATTAAGACTCATTTTTACTAGCGGCTATGTGCTATGGTAAAGAAGCAGCATTTCTGTATTTTATAAATATTGTACAGTGAGCAGGGGGTTCTACCGACCAGAAATTAATACTAGGGGCCCCTGATCCTGCCAAATTATTTAAAAAGTACAAGAATGCTGCTTAATTACCATAGCGATAGCCGCTAAGTAAGAAGGGGTTAAGGCATGATAACCAATAAATAATTTAATAACTACCCCATACCATGGCAACCTCCGCTGCATGCTGCTGTAAAACAGAGAAAAAAAAAAATTAAACACTTTCAAAGTAATGTCCCTAACCCTAATCAACATAGGGTTTTAACCGCTACAGTCATGAAGGGAGTTAAACCCACCCTCCACCCACCCACTCGGGACGCTGACATACACCTCCACTTCTAACCCCCACCCCGTGAGGGCCAACCACCCTCATAACCTCACCCACGTAACTACCACAACAGGGAGGCCTACCCCCCACCCCCCACCCCCAGTCCCGCAATACAAAACAAACCACCAGCCCCACATAAAACATCATTATATTTAGTTAATACAGTACCCACCCCATGTGCTACGGACCCGTGAAGGTTTTTTATTGAGTCACATCTTTTCTCCCCCACGAGCCTGACACATGGTATACCAGAGCCAATCAGAGTAGGATAAAGTTCCACGCTCTGATTGGCTCTAGTACCATGTGTGCACGGGCCATGGTCTTTATGACGTCACCTTATAAGGCATGTTGGAAAGCCAAAGCCATTCTGATGGCCTGGCTTTCATGCCTTTAAGATGAGTCATCATTTTTAATTTTTGTTGGCCAAAACACCTGGTTTTCACGGCCCATCTGTGACCGTGGGAACCATGACGCAAAATGTGACGTCCTAGGCCTTTAAAAGCCATGTATGTCGTTCTCATTTTGAAAGCCAGACGACGCGGAGGGAAGGACCCATCCGGGGAAGAAGGAAGACCAGGGCCAATGGCGAAGATGTTAAAGACGACCCCCCGCCCGCCCCGCCCGCTGGAAGGGAGATGAGAAGATGAAGAATAGATAAAGATGAAGATGGATTACAAATAGAAGACCCGTGTATTGGTTTGGATTTTTAGTTAAAGTTGTATTTTTTATGGTTTATTATTTTAGGGGTTCATCGTTCGTGGATTGGTTTTGATGTGAGTAAGCTGCGCAACGGGAACGTTGGGGGCACGTTAGTAATGGTAAGTAACTAAAGAAATGTATATTTTATTACTTGTTAATTTTTTCAAAAGTGTTTTAACATGTTATTTTTTTTTTGTGGTATATCATTTCTTGCCACTGTATGTATGTATGTATATATCATATATATCTATAGAGAGATATTACAGATTACGTCAGGTAAGAAATGATGATGTATTTGTAAACAGTGGTTAGTTGTGTTTAAATGATTTTGTGTATGCATGCTATACTTGTATTGTGGTTTAAAGTTATTTTAAAATTAGATAGATGTATTCCTGGTATTGTATTGTGTGTTGAGGAAGGTCAGGATAGGCTTGGTTGTAAAGGGTATTTTTGTCGGTAATTTATTTTTCAAAGGTTATTGTTCGGCTCTAGGCGTGAATTGTGTTAAGGTCTTCATGTTCGGGAGTTAGTGGTGAGTGTTTAGGATGTAAATAATGATTGATAATTGATTTTGATGACTTGGTTGATTAATTTGCCAGAATGTATATGGTGCTAGAATAGTTTAGGCATTCAGTTTATATTGGATGTGAAGTTGTTTAAAATGGCTTTCAGAGGTTTTAGTGATGATTTAGATGAGAGATCAGTTGTATGAATATAAAGGAAATGTGATTTAATGTTAGTGGTGTATGTATGGAGAAGTGTTTGTTGTAAGGAATATGGTTGTGATAACCTATACATTTATTTGTACTGTATATGGTTTATCATGGGTGTGTATATACCTGTGATATATATATACTGTTATATCTATTCTATCTCTCTCTCTCTCTCTCTTTTCTCTGGCTCTCTGTTAATTATATATACAGAATATAATAGTTTGCATGATGAGCACAGTACAAATTCATGGGTGAAGGGTGGGATCGGGGCCAATGGGCTAACCCCTTAATTACCTGTGTGGTTAATTATCGATACGGTGTTTAAGGGGTAATGATATCTGAATGTTACTTGCAATGTATCTTGGATAGGGTTGGCTAGTATTGTTGGGCAAGAGAAGGAAGGCGCGGGCGACGGACATTCGTATTGATGAGGGTCCAGTAGTACTTTAATTTATTTGAATATGCTTTAATGTTTTTATAATGGGCAAATAATCTATTATCATATTGGATAAGGGATTTGCACATTATTGTCATGTAGGGTTGGGGGGGAGGGTTGGATGTTATTGATGTATAGGCCAAGGTTTATTTGGTTTATTTTTTTACATTCAGGGTTTGGGATGCCGTGCTTTCTGCGTGGGACCTTGGGACCACCTGCGGGGAATCCTCAGGGATTCACAAGGGTAGCGGCATGGTGGTTCCAAACGGGTGACACATGCTGGAGCATGACGATGTGTGAGCCCACGTACTGTGGGGGGCACCTTCGACCCGTAGTGCTAGCGGGCCATTGCAACGATGTGTGGGTCCCACTTCTGTGGGGGGCACCTCGAACCCATAGGGGCGGGATGATGATGTGTGGTCCCACTCTGTGGGGGGGGCCCGCGGAGCAGTAGTGAGCACCCGTGAGTTCCCCGACCCCCGAGGGAACCACACGAGGCCCCGCAGACACCGGGGATTTGACCCGGGGGGCTCCAGACATCCGCGGGCTACCGTGGGGACCACAATGTGGCCCACGGTTGACCCAAGGAGACAACCTGGGGGCCATTGTTCTGGCGGGATCCACCAGCAGGCCTCCAGAACCTGTTGTAAAAAGGGCTGATGGTAAACTGTAGGTCTGTCCTGGTGCGCCCGCCAGCCCACCGGGGACTAGCGTGGGGGCTGCGTTATGAACCCTGTATGTAAAAGGATAAATCTTGTATTTATGGGGGGGGGGGCAAAGGGGGTGGGTAAGTGTATATTTAATTAAATTATGATGTTTATTGTGGGGCTGGGTATGTGTTTTTTATGCGGGGACTGGGGGTGGGGGGTGGAGGGGTTCCCCAACGGTATATGGGTAGGCCTCCCTGTGGGGTGGTAGTGGGTGAGGGTGAGGGTGGTTAGGCCTCACGGGGGTGGGGGGGTTAGAGTGGGAGGGTATTGTAGGCGTCCGGTGGTGGGTGAGGGTGGGTTGAACCCCTCAGGACTGTAGCGGTAATAACCGCTATGGTGATTAAGGGGTAGGGGACATTACTTTGGAAAGTGTTAATTTTTTCTCTGTTTTACAGACAGCAGCAGCGGAGGTGCCATGGGAGGTCGGGTGTGGGTAGTGTATTGAATGTCTTTATTGTTATCATGCCTAACCCCTTCAATTACTTAGCGGCTATCGCTATGTAGAAGCAGCATTTCTGTACTTTTAATAATATGTGAGGAGCAGGGGGTCCCTGAGTATTAATTCTGGCTCAGGGAACCTTCTGCTCACTGTACAATATTTATTAAAAATACAGAAATGCTGCTTTTTACATAGCACATAGCGCTAAGGTAACAGAATGATTGTTTAATGATGTGTGTGTTTTATTCACCGTGTAGATGTGCAGAGGGTCTCCGGAGCAGAAACGTTTTGGTTTCAGGTCGGGGACCCCTGCCCCTGAGGATAAGGCCCTTTGGGGGTGCCGGTATCCCTTCTGCTTGGTTTAACAGCCGCGGTCACGTGATCGGGGCCTTAACGCAGAGGGATACCGGCACTTCATAAAGGGGGTCTATCTGGGGAGCAGGGGGTCCCCCCGACCTGAAACCAAAGCGGTTCAGCTCCCGAGACCCCCTGCACATCTACACTAGGAATAAAAATGTATTTCAAAGTATTGTATTTGTATTTATTTAGATTTATTTAGATTTATTATGTATTGCGGGGAGGCTGTGTTAATTTTTTATTGTGGGTAGGGGGTGGGTTGGTTATTTACACGGATCCCCTCCCCACATTACATACAGTACACTGCACTCAGAAACAGGCCAGGGAGATTTAACACACACACAATAGGGGGAGTTTTTTTTTACATAGATTGGCAGGGAAGCTTAACGCACCAATAGGGGGATAGGGGAGGGTTTTTTTTACATCGATTAGAGAGAAGGAAGGAGGTTTAAAAGAGAGAATAGGGGGGGGTTTACATAGATTACATTGAAGGCAGGGAAGTTAAAAGAGAGAATGGGGAGGGGTTTTTACATAGATTGCAGGGGGAAGTTAAAAGAGAGAGAATAGGGGGGAGGCGGTTTTAACATAGATTACAGTGAAGGCAGGGAGGTTTAACACAGACATTAAAATATGTATTGAAGATTAATTGTTTATTATGCCTTAACCCCTTCATTACCTTAGCGGCTATACGCTATGGTAATGAAGCAGCCATTTCTGATTTTAATAATATTGTGCAGGAGCAGGGGGCCCCTGAGTTTAGATTTCTGGCTCAGGGAAACCCTGCTCACTGTACAATATTATTAAAAATACAGAAATGCTGCTTCTTTACCATAGCGCATAGCCGCTAAGGTAAAGAACGAGTGTTTATTTATATATGTGTTTTATTCATACTGTACATATGCAGAGGGTCTCCGGAGCAGAAACATTTTGGTTTCAGGTCCGGGGACCCCCTGCGTCCCGAGATACAGGCCCCTTTTGGGGGGGTGACGGTATCCTTCTGCTTGGTTTAACAGGCCGCGGTCACGTGATCGGGGCCTGTGAAATGTAGAGGGATACCGGCACCTCATAAAGGGGTCTGTACTCGGGGAGCAGGGGGTCCCCCAACATGAAACCAATGCGGTTCAGCTCCCGAGACCCCTGCACATACTACACCTAGGAATAAAAATGTATTTCAAATGTATTAATTGTATTTATTTATTATTATTTATGTATTGCGGGGATGCTGTGTGTGATTATTTTTTATTGTGGGTAGTGGGGTGGGTGAAGGGGGTATTAGCCCCAATGGTGGTTGTTTGGGCTTGCGGGGGGGGGGGGGTCGAGGGGGACGTGGTTTAACCCTTCATGACCGTTTAGCGGTATAGTAACTGCCTCACGGGCGTGAAGTTAACTGCTACGGTCGTGAAGGGGTTAAGTGCACCCGCAACCCCCCCGCAAGTCCTAAACTCACACCAAGGGCCAAATACCCCCTTCACCCACCCCCGCTACCCACAATAAAGCGGGCACGGTGGGTTAACCCCTTCATTGCCTTAGCGGCTATACACTATGGTAATTAAGCAGCATTTCTGTATTTTTAATACTATTGAGCAGGAGCAGGGGGCCCCCTGAGTTTAGATTTCTGGCTCTGGGAACCCCCTGCTCACTGTACAATATTATTAAAAATACAGAAATGCTGCTTCATTACCATAGCGCATAGCCGCTAAGGTAAAGAACGAGTGTTTATTTATATATGTGTTTTATTTATACTGTACATGTGCAGAGGGTCTCCGGAGCAGAAACGTTTTGGTTTCAGGTCCGGGGACCCCCTGCTCCCTGAGATACAGGCCCCTTTAGGGTGTGCCGGTATACCTCTGCTTGGTTTAACAGGCCGCGATCACGTGATCAGGACCTTTAAACCCAGAGGGATACCGGCACCTCATAAAGGGGGCTGTATCTCGGGAAGCAGGGGGTCCCCTGACCTGAAACCAGTGCGGTTCAGCTCCCGAGACCCCCTGCACATCTACACTATGAATAAAAATGTATTTAAAATAATTTTTAATGTGCCGATGTTTGCGCAGAGAGAGAGCAGCGGTTCTCTCTCTGCTGCAAACACATCTCGTCCCCACCGGCCCATAGTATCATTTATGTATGTGCATATACAGTACTGTATGTGTACAGTACTGTATGTTAGGGGTTATAGGGGCTTTTGTTATACAGTATATATATATATATATATACTGTGTATATACAGTACTGTATATATATACTGCATTACAATTCATGAATTTATGCCATCTGGTGGACACGCGAAGCATTGCAGCCTATTAAATCCTGATCATTATCATTTAACAGATCAGCCGCCCGTCAGCCAGGCATGAACCGTGGCTGGGAAGGCAAACGCAACGCGGCTTGTCAGAGGTGAGGAGCGGCGCATTCCAGGTTTCTGCCAGGTACAAACTGGTTATTTGCTCGAATAAAGTGTGTCGCAGCAGTAGTCTCCCTCTTTGTCTCCCTGAGCAGCTCTGAAGCAGTCTCCGTCTCTGTCCTGCCACTTGATGATGTATATACCTGAATATGGGTTTCTATTTAATGAGGGGGAACACTAGAGGACCATATTAGATCATCTACAAATAATTGAAATATCCTGTACAACCCCCTTGATGAGATGACCGAATGTGATCCTATAGTTTTCCCCCTCGATCATCAAGGGGTAGGATAGACCGGTCTAAATTATTTATTCCTCAAAATGTGGCTAATAGTGATTTGGGGGATTAACCAAAATAATGAAAACATACTGTATACAGTATATAAAAAAGCAACACTTTAAACATACATTTAAAATAAATGTAAACAATAGTAAAATAAATTACTTACCCCCCTTCATTACCTCAGTGGCTAACTGCTAAGGTAATGAAAGTGTTAACGGGTCACACACCCGGGATGCCTAACCACCAACCTCAGTATCCCCTCCCCACAGTAATGTGCAACCTGGCTAATGGCACTTTTGCCCATTGTGAAGCATAAAAAAAAATACATTTAAATTAAACAATACAATTAAAAAAATAACATAATGAAACTCTAGCCTTTTAATCCATTGATTGTCACTGTGCCAACCTAAGCCGTCAATGGGGAGAGAGGAGGGCGAAGTTGGGGGCTAGATAGAAACATTGACAATCAATCTAAACCCTAAATAATTCAAAGTAGCACTTACAAATGCCAGGATGAAGTCCCTTCTTCTAATCTTCAGGGGAACTGTAAGAGATGTATGCAGAGGTACACTCATGGAGATCGTTTTGAGTGAAATTAAAACATGGCTTTATTGAGCCTGTTCCTTTACACATTGTACAACATACAAAACAAAATAAACAAAGCAACAAACACCTATCCCTGTGTAAGGGCTAACTCACTCCCCCAGTCCCTCTCTACAAGAGTGGGAGGAAAAGCCCCTTACCAGCCTACCACCTTAAAGTCTCAAGTGGTACCTTAATGCAGGTGGCCCTTTTAGACATGGATTACCCATGCGAGAAGGCCTTACTGAATAACAAAGCATGCCAATCTGTTTCTAAAGTGCACTTTAAAAGCGGGTTGTCACACAACAGTGCTACTAGAATAGACCCCATCGTCTTTAACTGTACATGAAATGTCTGTAAATATAATGTATATCCTCTGTTCACATAATGTTCCCAACCACATTTTATCAACATAACTCTGTGTCCAGGACATACTTGAAAACAAGAGGTAAGTCTCAATGTATTATTTCCTGGAAAATATTTTATAAATAAAACAAATAAAGATAAACAAAATTCTCAATGCTGACTAATTCCATCAACCTGCACTCATCAGGACATTATTCTACAGCCAGGTGCTACGAGTCCGATGCATCATTTGACCAAACAAGGAACATCTATGAGCTCTATGAAAAATACACTTGTAAAACGGGGTTATTCTGAACATACACTTGCTGTTAGTGAGGAAAGATTTAGGAGTAAATTAAAACAGAAAGGTGAATCTGGGGAAAGATTGGTGTGGCCATTAACATTCAACACAGCAAGCCACAACATCAGGAACAGAATCAATAAGCATTGGCTAATTTTACAAACAGATGGCATATTGGGTAAATTATGTAAGGAGAAACCTATGATTGCATACAAATGGGGGTGGAATATTGCAGATATGCTAGTCAAGGAAGACATAATTCTAAATATAAAAGTGTAAATTTTCTATCTACACCTGTCTACAAATGAAAAATTGTTCTGTTTGCAACTCCATGAGTGAAGGTAAATTCTTTAGCTATCCAAAAGGAGGTCATAAATATAAAATCTTTGATCACATTACCTGTCACACCACACATGTTTTAAATGAGAAATAAAACCCGGAGCTTATAACTAATATACTAATTAAAGTGCAGCTCCAATCCAACAAAACCAACAATCTGTAGGATCTACTGTAGGTACTAGTAATATGACGAATTTTGGAAAGTGCTAATTTACAGTGACTATAAAAACACTTAAAATTGCTAATTACAATATTAAATAAAAGTGCAAAAGACACGTTTATTTAAGTGCAAAATATGAAGCAATGTGCAAAATCTGCAATGCAATATATTATTATATAAATGTATTG
Source organism: Ascaphus truei (assembly GCA_036426205.1). Classification (NCBI taxonomy): domain Eukaryota; kingdom Metazoa; phylum Chordata; class Amphibia; order Anura; family Ascaphidae; genus Ascaphus; species Ascaphus truei. The sequence goes on from WSYH01001527.1 coordinate 81,725, forward strand.
TTACCATAAGTGCTTGTGCAGTATACATTACTGTATGTGCAAAATATAACACAATGTGCAAAAGCCTGCAATACAATGTAATATTATATACAATGGTGTTTTTACCCTAAGTGCTTGTGAAATATTTATCAATGTGCTTAATAAAAAAATGTGCAAGGTGTTATTGTGATTTAAGTTAAGGGTGGTAATTTTTCAATAGAACCATAAAAACTCGGTTGCTCCGTTTCCTTTTCTTTCCAATGGAACAGACAGGTTTCTTCAATCAATTTCTCTTGAAGCAGAAGAAAAAGAGAAAAAATCCAAGTGTTTAGAATGTAACTTGGAGTTTATAGTGTAGTGATTACACTATAAACTCCAAGATACATTCTAAACCCTGGATTTTTTCTCTTTTTCTCCTGCTTCATGAGAAATTGAGGGAAGAAACCGCCTGCTCCATTGGAAAGAAAATGAAACGGAGCAACAGAGTTTTTATGGTTCTATTGAAAAATTACCACATACAGACCGGCAGATTTTGCAGCAATCAGCGGTTCTCTCCCATGAACTTTGTTTATGATGAAATGTGAGTGAAACAGCTCTACTTGTTATTTGTGCAATATATTTATTTATTTACTGTACAATACAACACCATTTGCGAATTCTTTCTGCTTTTTTGCAGGCTCAACTTCAGATTGGAAGCGGTTCTACAGGCATATACCAAAGAGGGCTTCTCCTAGTGCTCCCATCAGAGAGAGGTGGATCTCTGATACGCCATATTTTCTAGAAGCAACTTGTAAGTGAGACCATTACACCATTTTTAGATAGATTCACTTTCTCTATTGGCTACACCATTATATTTATTTTCTATTTCACATTCCATTACCTGATCCACGAGCGCTCCCCTTACTTGGAAGACAACATTAAGTCTGACCAGTACTCCCCTCCTCATAGGGTATCTTCCAGGCACCCCAGGATTTGGCACGTTGTGATAAGAACTACAACATTTCCTTGTGGGGCATGGACATTTTTTACTGGTTCCCAGGACCTCTGCTCAGGGTACACTGGCGACACACTTTATTGAAGTGTGGCCAGTTCCGCAAGCCGGGAGATTTCCCGGCTTGCAAGTGGCATCCCCTCGGCGTGCCGCGCGTCACCGATGCGCGGTCACGCGTCATCGGGTGCCTGCGTCCCCTGCACGCGCATATAGGGGTCCCCGAGGGAGCCCTGGTGTCCCGCGATGTGGGGGACGGCGGCAGGGGGTTCCGGGGGACCCGGCGGACCCGGAGAGGAGAGGGGGAAGCCGCGATCGGCGGGCCTCTCCTCCGCTGCTTCGCCGCGCGCCCGGCACCCTCCGGCGCACGCCAGGTAACTGCTGCGGCCGAGAACGGGCAAATGCTCGAATAAACTCGGCCGCAGCAGTAGTAACCCATCCATGTATTGAAGTCGTCCTTGAGGTCTAAGAAAATATATAATTTCTTCTGACATGTACTTTTGTTGTCATTGATCTTGCAGTGTGGGATCTATGCAAGGGCACTAGTTTTGTCTTCTTTTTATCAAAGACGTCCCAGAAATCCTGTACGCATGGGGGACTGAAGTCAGAACTGCGACACACATCTTTTTCTCAGCAATTTTAGTTTCGACACCATTCTTTGATTCGACTTTTCTTGCAGAGCTGTGTTCTGGAAATAAAAACTGGGAACAGTATGGTGACAATACCAGGATGGACATAGTTGGCCAGCTAATTTGTGGATTATGGGAGGACAACCAAGGCATATGTAAAATGACCTGAAAATGTGGCGTGCATATAACGTAAAAAGTTAAAGTTCCTGTGGGCCCTTGATTAGTAGACACCGTGTAAAGCTGGGCTTTTCCATTTCCGGTGTGACAGAGACCTTAAGCTTTTGGGGAAGAACAGCATAATGCCCTGTAAGTCCACAATAAAGGCATAGATTTGCTGATGGCCTGTGAGCCCTTTCCACCTAGCTTAGAGGTGCTTGTCCACCTCCAATCTACATCGTCTCAGCTTCTGGGGCAATTGTGGTAACAGGAACATCTGTTAATTTGCATGGGTTAAAATCCCTACCCAGGCTTATGCACTTCTAACTTCGTTCCTGGGGTCGCAGATCTATGTTGATGAATAGTTGTATAAATGATCCCAGGTCTGCAAAAGAATGCACTCTGGCCAATTCATTCTATTATATATACTCAGTAAGGCTTCTTCAAAATGAAATCATTCCACTCGGTATGCAAAGCCCATTTTGAAACATGGTTGCATACTCTTTCACCGTGCGCTTGCCTGGTCTCAATTCGGGTAATCAAATAAAATGGTCATGGCTTGCAAAAAGTCCTGAAGTTTCCCTACTACAGGGCTGGACAATTCCAGTAATGGAGATACCCATGAAAATGCATTCCCCATCAATATTCTGATAATAAAAAAAAAAATCTTATTCAATCAGTCGGATATGTCGGTAGACATAACTGAAAGTTTAGCCGTCAATGGTTCAGCTCAGTTGCAGTTGTTTCCTTGAAATCATTTCTGGTAGCAGTATCTTGGGCCCCTTAAAAATAGTTGTCGGGGTGTGTGTGGAATGTGCTGCAGGCGTGCATGTTCTTTATGTAACAGGTTTTCCCCCACCCTCTGGGAGATGACGCTATTACAGGGTGTCATGTGCTGATTACATGCTGGTTCACAGAAGCTCTGAGGTTCCACCGTTGTTAGTGGGGAAGACATGACAGGCTTTTGGGCAGATGGTTGGTTCTAACAGGTCCTGTGTTTCAATCTCTTGCAGGGTCCAGGAGTGCTGGAGGCAATCCCTGCAGGAGAACTCTTCTGCTACCCCCCTGATTAATTGCACTCTAAAACAGTGTATATATACACCCCCAGAGGGTGTATATATACAGTATATATAAGAACTGGAACAGCTTTATTCTTCACACACAGAATACAGCATTTAAATTATTCAACTCTGTTCCTTCCTCCGGATGGTCCCTGGATTCAACCCAGGAGGCTTGAGGCCTCCATAGTTATCCTCTGCTCTTCCCTCACCCCCTGGTAGGATGAAGGGTAGCTGTCCCACTCTCCTAAGGGAGGGGATGGTATGTAGTCAGAGACCTGACTTCACACTCCCAGCAATCACTCTGTCTCATGGGAGAGAACTAGCTGTGGCTGTGCAGCCCCTTACGTACCCCCCGGGGGAGGGTCCAAGTTCTGAGCCCCTGATTGGCAGAACACAGGCCTAGTCCTGCCCCCCTGTCACTCAATGGAAAACCCGCATTGATCCTAACACTGCCTGCGCTGGTACCAGGATTTACGTTTTAGGCAGGGCAGATTAGTAGCCAAAAAGAAGACATTTACATTTAGTTGCGACTGGAATACAGCAAGTTGTCTTATTCATCATGTTTGTAAAACCCAAGTAGTCCCTACCAGAACCATGAAGGGGATACCTACTCCAGTGGAATCCATCTTTTATGCCGGATCAAACTGTCAGGTCCATTGTTGCGGTCTCTAAGTATTGAGGTAGGTCACTGTGGCTGGAGTTAGACAGACCTGGCTCTACACATTGAGAAGTATCAGGAAGGTAGAGTGGTCAGGCCGGCTATGGTCAAGGCAGACAGAAGACAGGTAGAGTAGTCAGACCCCCTCCAGCACTACCTGATCATGTGGTTGCTTCTGGGTGTTTGTAGATGGACGTTCACAGAGGTACACAATTGGAGGCTTTTATAAGGTGAAATTATAATAAGGCTTTATTGTGCCTTTTCCTTTTCATCAGGAAATTATCCAAACTCAGGGGGGGGGGGGGGGACAAAGCTTCTATTCACTTTGGAGTATCTCTAGTGAAAATACCTGCAATTAATTCACATCTCCCTAAGTCAAGCATGTTTCGCAGCCCCAAAACATATAGCATGAAATAAGCAGATATAAGCAGTCTCTTAATTATGAAAGTCTTATCTGTTTCTTGCTGTAGAGTAAGCTTCTCTGCTCTCCTGGTTCAGCTCCCTTCACTCAGGGTGTGTCAGCTTCAGGTTTAGTAGTTTTCCCTGTGTCTTGAAATCAGCTCTGCTGTGTGTTCTGGCAGAGCTCAAGACATGTGGTGTCTCCAAAGGTCAGCTCACAAGTGAGCTAAGGAGTCACTTCCTGTCTCAACAGAAAGGCTTTTGTAAGCAATCTAAATTAGGCAGGTGGTTTTTATTAATTGACTACCAGCCGTTAACCACCACACTGCCAGATTAAAGGCACATTACTTGAACAGGGATTACTCCCCTGTTACAGTGTTCATATGATTTTGATGTAATTTTTTAAATGTTGACAGAAGGGGAGGGTCCTCCCATTGTGATCGGAACACTGATTGTGATCTACCCCTAGAAAATTAGCATTGTGCTATCTAGTACAGGGTACATCCTACCATCTCTCATAATGTACTCACACTATAGTTTATAGGGCACTAAAGGAGCTAAATCAAAACTCAAATTGCCAGAAGGTGTCAGAGCATGACTTAGTAAATATGGCCCAAAATATTACAAAATATAACATGAGCTTTACTGTAAAACAAAGAATGCAGTTTAAAAAGTTTTAAAAGAACAATTTTCACATTATTTTCCCCCCAACAATTTAGAGGTAATGTGAAAATGTTACCTTTTTTTACTTGTTTTTATATAAAAAATGTAATTACTATAAATACCAAGGGTACAGATCTAATAAGGGGAATTACCATTATTTTCCAATGGATTGTAGCAAGAGTTTTGTAAACATTATTTACCTAGTATTATGGCATTATCCTATTAGATTTCAAAATAAAGCAATGGTCTTTGTAACAGGGGAGTTGTCCCTGTTCAGGTAATGTGCCTCTAATCCAGCAGTGTGGTGGTTAACTGCTGGTAGTCAATTAACAAACACCACCTGCCTGATTGCTTAGAAAAGCCTTTCTTTTGAGACAGGAAGAGAGACTCCTTAGCTCACACCTGAGCTGAACTTGGAGACAGAGCAGAGATTGTCCTTGACTCTCACAACTTGTCTTGAGCCCTGCCAGAAGAAACAGCAGAGCTGCTTTCAAGACAAAGGGGACAAGATTCTAACCTGGAGCCTGATATTTCCTGTGCACACAAGGGTGCGGTTCCAAGAGAGCAGAGAAGCTTCCCCTACAGCAGCCCAGCTAACAGATAAGACTTTCATTTACAAGACTTTATATCTGTTCATTTCATGCTATATGTTTGGGCTGGGAGACATGCTTATCTAAAGGGAGTGGTGGATTGTATAGTATTTCACTAGAAATACTCCCAAGTGAATAGAAGCTTTGTTTACCCCTTGTTTGGATGGTTTCCTGATGTTAAGGAGACAGGCGCAATAAAAGCCTTATTTAATTTCACCATAATCAGTCTCCCTTGCATACCTCTGTGAGCGTCCGCCTACAGTCTTACTTAAATTGAGAAAATCAATTGCAGACTTCTATATGAACCGATTAACCATGTTTACCATTCAAGATACATCGAGAATATCCTTAAAGGCTGGAGGAAAGATTTCCTGGATATAGAAAGTTATGGAAAAAATTGTAAAACTAATTGAATCGTCAATTCAAACTATTGGCTCAACCAATTTATAGGAAAACCTTTTCAAAAGTTATTCAAAGAGTCTACATGTCACCTTGGCAGAGAACCATATTTTAGAATCTCCAAAAATAACATGTTTCAAATGTGATACTGATAAACCAGATTTAACACATTGTTTATGGAGTGGTCATAACATTGTAAAATTTTGGGAAAAAGTGATCTTCTTTTAGCACTAGGCTTGAAGGTATTATAAAGTTTTCTTATTTGGTCATTTTTGGGAAAAGTAAAAAAAATCTCCTCTTTAATAGCAACAAAGGTAATTATCACTTGCGTGAAAGAACTGGTATTAAAAATTGGACTGCCCAACCCCACCCTCAATGTGAGAACTAAAACAAGATATTGAATCTATTATTTATTTTAATAGACACAATATCTTTAGTAATCAGGACTTAACCTCAGTAAAATTACTGAAATAATTGGGGTACTTATATTAATACTTTGGCAGTAGCACAAAAGGCACAACTTACCTTTCAACTCCTGCTACTATCCATATCATTGGAAAATTATACACATTCTACATATTAGATCTATACCCTTGGTATGATTGCCTGGCCTCAGTGATTAAAAAGAAAATTGGTTTAAAGCAACAAACTCCTAACCACCACCCTATCTCCCCCTTCACTTTTTTTTTTTTTTTTACGGAATTGAGCCATTAAAATCTTTCCAAGCTACTGACACTATTCTTTTCAAAGGGGGGTTAAATGGCTACCCAATAAGAAGCTTCCTGTTGGCCCAAGATTAGATCACCGGTAAGAATCTCGGGAACAATGGTTGTCCCTGAGCTGAAAACAGCATGGTTCAGATCATGGGGACACCCTAGTTTCCATCCTGTAAAAATAACTGTAAGTAAAAAAAATTAGTAGGGTGGAATGTCACTTTAAATCATCCTCTTAGCCTTTCTTCTATTAAAACGGCCTCCCCTTCATTAAATCTTTTTTTATTTATGAATTACCAACCTATACTGTAGGTCTGTTTTTTTTTGACCTATGTCTTCTTTGCCTGCAATTTAAATGTAACGGTGTTTGCCTGGGCCCATCTCATATTGACCCCTTTCTGTGGAAATTGACCCCTATTACATGAAGTGTAGTGTGGTGCACCTGCTGGCTTACAGAATCCCTGAGTCTCCCGCGATGGTATGGGGAATGGCATCAGGACTGGCTTATGAGGTAGTGCTGAGTTATACTCACTCATGGTACAGCGCCTCCATCTCTTCCAGACCCCCAGCGTAGTAGGGAGGAGTCTCTGAAAGAGAACCTCTATGTGCGTCTTCTCCCTGAATGACTCCACTCTCAGGCAAGAAGGGTTCTTTGGCAACAGCATACTTTATTTCGTCAGACAATGGCAGACTGCCCATCATTGCAGCCGGTCTTCAGCTGCTCATTATAGGTTGCCAACCCAAAGGAAGTCCCTGACCGTACACTCCCAGGCAAGGGCACTGAAAGCAGGTCTAGCTCTTCCCTTACTCCCTGATGGAGTAAGAGGAATAGTCTTCCACACCACTCCCCTGAGGGAGGGCCACAAAACCTGCCAGAGCCCTGACAGTTTTCTGGACAGACTCACCTCACTCATAGGTGGTGAGGCACACTGCCTAAATACAGGAAGTGCTCTGCACTAAATAGCTCCAATAGGCACCACCCCTGTGTTACTGTAATTGGACACAGGGCCTGATGACACTACCTTCACCAGATACTACACAACACATGGGGGTGGGGGAAAAACCCCATGATTACTCCTGGCAAACTGCCCTTAACAGGGATTATTGCACAGGAGGAGAAAGACATATAATCCCAAAACTACCCAGGGCTACATACATTTTTGTGGGAGACCGTTTTTCAAATACGTTCCTTTGGATGTTAGATATTTGTCTTCCATTTATGCATATTTTCTTTGTTTATCTTACGTCTGTTTGTATTTAAAACATTTTAATTTAAAAAAAAAAATGGTCACAAAGGCATTCAGACCGATATAAAATCTAAATAATATATTTTATCCTTGGTTCTTGTAGACAGACTCAGTCAGTAAACATAATGAAGATGCAAGCCATTTATATAATGGTTCTATTAAAAGCAACTGGGCAGAAATAATATTGACTAATTGATATGCATGTAGACTGAGAAAATGTTACTTTCAATGAAGTAAGAGTTATTTGAAAATGATAAAAGGTTTGAGTCAAGGAATCAGTTTATGTATTAAAATAATGCGATGTACAAGGCAAATCTGATGATACGGCAACCACCGTTTTTTGCTTTGTTTTATTGTGCAAACAGTATGTGACCTCAAGGATCCTGTGTGGATTTGCATTCCTAACACCTGAATACTTCACAGTGAAAGACATGCATTATAGGTACAAGGTGTTCTGGCTGCTTACATTGAAATAGAAGAGACATTTGTGGTCTTAAAAGCATAAGTACTTTATATGCTAATGACATAGTCTAGTGAATAGAAGAGGTAAAAAAAAAATGATATTTATAAATGAGAAAACATACTTGTAGCCAATATGAATAGATGTTAAACAAGTATAAAAATATAAAAGGGCCACGTTTATTAAGCATTGCTATTGCATAAAATACCTTCTAAAGCCAGAAAACACCTTACGGGCCCCAAATCTCCATATTGTGAGATGTTAGGCGATATTATTTCTTCATCAGGCATGCCAAATACATTAACTCTATAATAAATGATCTCTCTTGTTCTGCGGGGTCCAGGTCTATTTTCACCAAGAGTTAGCATTGCCAGATAGCGTCTGCGTATAACAAAAGCAGCAAATGCAGAAAATGCAGCCATAGCTTCCAAAAAGAAGCACTAGAAATGACGAGTTCTTTTACTGTAGCAAAGTTTGCAGCTGGTCCCTGTTGGTGAATAACTAGGAAGTGTTCATAAATTAAATAGATCCCTTAAGCAAACTATAATTTAGGCACTAATATAAAACATGAAAAGAAAAAATACAGTGCGCTACTGTTACGATTGTGCTTGCCACAAACCGGGACCGGACCGCGGGGCTGAGGTGGGGTTATATAATCACCGACCTTAGTCCGCGCAGACTGATCCGGAGTGCGCAGTTCGTAGTCGTACATCGCAGGGTCAGGAGTGGAGAAGGCAGCATCGTCGTTATTCAAGCAGGAGTTCGGCAACAGGTAGTCAGGAGTTCCCCGCTTCAGCTTAGGAGCGTGAGCGCGGGAGTGGCCTCTTCGTGAGGAGCGGCCTCGGCCCATGACGCCGGTCTCAGCAGGGGGAGACAGCAGGCTGGCCGAAGTACACCGCAGGGCAGCGTCGGGAAACCAACGCTTCAGCACAGAAGTCAGGAACGGGCCCCCGCATGGAACTAGCAGGTAGCCTCAGGAAACAATGCTTCAGCAGAGAAGTCAGGAACGGGCCCCCGCATGGAACTAGCAGGCGGCCTCAGGAAACAACGCTTCAGCAGAGAAGTCAGGAACGGGCCCCCGCATGGAACTAGCAGGTGGCCTCAGGAAATAGGGACAAGAACCAGAAAGGTTAGTACACCAAGATGCAAGCCAGGTTGGCTTGTGGCAGAGACAGTAACGTCCAGGGTAGGAATTTATGCTCGGCACTGTTTCAGTGCCAAAGCCCAGGATATAAAGGGCGGAGATCCAATCACAGGAGGAGGGTGTATGAGTATTCCTCCAATGATGGAGGCACAGGCCAGAAGGTGCAATGAGAAGCAGCACATGTGCCATTGATTGCCAGAGGAAGCTTTTGCAACTGCAGAAGTCTGCAAAAGCTATAATCAAAGCCAGGAGTGGATTCCTTACAGTACCCCCCCCCCCCCCTTCAGGTGAGACCTCCGGACGAACAGGGTCCATCACAGATTTGGGGGACATGGAGTTGTTTCTAAACCTCCTTAGGCGAGAGGTGGTTGAAAGCCCATGGTTTGTTGGGATTCCATACAGTACCCCCACCACTGGGTGAGAAGCCTGGGTGGACAGGACCATTCATAGGTCTGGGAGACATCGAGTTGTTCCTGAAGTGTCTCAGGCGAGATTTAGGTCCAAAATCCAGGTGTACATTGGCGAGTGCCGCAAAGGACAATGGTGGCACTGCGGTTTTTGGTACATGGGCAATGGGACCAGGGGACTCCGGAATAGGGACATCAGAAGGGCAGCAGCCAGGTGTCCGGTGCATAGTAATAATCCAAGAATACGGGACACAGGACACTGATTGTCGGACAAAAATGACATTGGGGAATTCGGGGCAGACAATGGCCTTGGTGGAATCAGCATGTAAGAAGTTGCGAGAGTCTTTAGCTCCCAAGGAATTCAGGGTGGTGGTTAGCGAGGGTATAGGGCGGGCGGGTTCACTGCAAGATATTGGAGCAGTAGTCTTGATACGAACCAGGCTTGTAATCCCAAGCAATTCGAGAGAGCTGGTAGTAGTGTTTACGTAATTGTTGGTTGTGGTACATGCAGTTGCAGGATCCGCCTCCTTTGGCCTCTGAAATTTGGGGGGAATCAAATCCAAATTTATGGTCTTGGCGAAGGGCGTAGTAAGCATCACGGAGAAAGTAGGGGACAGCACGTCCAAACCCATAGTGGGGCCATCAAGAACAGGGATGGACGCCTCAGGCAAAGCAACGAGGTCCAGCATGAGTGTCTTCGACCTAGAGAATGAAGACATGCAATCCAGAAAGGGCACTTCAGACACCGCACAGAAACCTGCGAGTAAAGACTCTGTTTGAAAGGTGAGAAAACAGATCTTATCTGAGAAAGCAGAAAGCCGGGTAAACGGTGCAACAGGCTTAGGAATAGAAGTCTTGGGGTTAATGCTGGATACCTCCAACACAGAGAAGGAAAACAAAGAAATAGAGCTTGGCTTAGGAGTGGAGGTCCCAGGTACCCAAGTCTCGCATGATACTGTGGGAGAAGCAATGCGAAATATTACCGTTTTAAACATAGGGTTCTTAACATCAGTAGCTCCAGGCACCTTCCTGAGAGGTAACCCTAGTATTGCGACAGGACAGTCAATAGTAAGTACCCCAAGTGTTGTGGGAGACACAGAGAAATACAAGTCCATCTTAAAGGCGGGGTTTTTTGAAAAAAGGGACACAGCAGGTATTACTGAAAGTTCCAAATGCGATACCCCTGAGTTCGTGGTAGTAGACATACAGTCAGTAGTGGATACCCCGAATACTGTGGGCGAATCAGCGTGAAACAGTATTATTAAAGGAGTAGGCATCCCAGACTTAAAGTCATCTTTAATCATCCTGGAGGCTGTGGCATGATCCGTGAAAGAAACTGGGGTAGACTTTCCAATAGAAACAAGGGGCATCTTGCTTGTCCCTGAAGTTGGTGATTGAGAACCAGCAGGAACTGAACTAGCTACTGTAATAAGATCAGAGAACATTGTGCTTGTTTCTGAATTGTGTCCCTGAGAATCCCTAGTGAGGGCATCAGACTCCATAGGAGACTCAGTGATAGGGGTCTTAGAACCAATTAAAGGAATTGCAGGTATCACAGACTTAATGGGAGAAATACCTTGCAAAACAGGAATCTTAGAAAAGGTGATAGGCATCTCAGAGACTACCGCAGAGGTGGAGAGCAGGCAGTCAGGCTCTACCTTAGGAGTCAGAGAGAAGCCAAGGGTTAACACAGGGAGTGCTGGGGCAACCCTAGAAGCCACAAGGGGAGACTCAGAGCGTAGTAAGGGATCAGGGGCAGATAAGCTGATCTCTGAAGTGAAAGCCTGAGGGACCGTAGAAGGGAGGCTAATAGCTGTCACCGGTCCCAAGGAGACAGACTTAGAGTCAAGGACAGGGATAACCGATAGGACAAACGGAAGTGAACTAGGGAAGGTTGCTTCTACAACAGAAGTTTTAACAGCGGCAGAACTTAACTCAGCGGCTGCTGGAGAACTTTTAACTACAGTGAGAAGGGACTGCAGGTTTACAAAATTAGGGGAAAAGGGAGTTTTAAATTTGAAAACCTGATCCTTCAAAAAGGAGGGCCCTAACTGTAATTGTACTAAGGGAGCAACAGCAGATGCGCTGATCTCAGAAGGGGTCACTTGGAAAGGGGCATAATATGTACTGTTCGCTTTTAACCCTAGGATTGGAGAAGAGGAGAACACAGACAGTACAAGGGGGGAAACCACAACTGTGCCGGTCTCTGAAGTGGGTATTTGGGAAAGAGTGTCTGGGACAACAGAAACGACTACAGATTCCACGAAAAGGGATCTATGCTCAGAAGCAGGGATTTCAGCTCTCTGAGTGACAGACTTTTTCATTCTGGGATAAAACCAGTCTAAACGAGTATCTAATTAATAATAGAATTCCCCGAGGGCTTCGAATTAATAAAAGCCCTACATTTGAGGATAAAGTTTTTACAGAGACGTGGAATGAAATTTTAGATAAAAGTTCCATGGCCCTCATGAAATTGTTAATATCATATCGAGATAAACAATGTAAGAACCTAGAAATTGAAATACAGAAATCTTTTAAAAATATGGCCAAATTTGAATCAGATAAAAATTATATCAATTTTAGTGACATATTGAATCACCGTATCAAACAATTTGAGGTTAACACAAAAATTAATAAACGTGACAAATTCCTAAGGGATAAGCAAGATTATCTAGATAATAAACAACGCAATTGGTCAAAAGAGAAAACTAAAACTAACAACAAAAAATCCAATAAAATAAATCTAGAAAGGAATCCACCTAAGCCTAATTTAAATGAAAATGGGAATAGTATATTACCAAATAATACTCATTTCAATACTGGGGGTATTATACAGGATTTTAATACCAGATTATCAACAAGGATAGATAATGTACATATATCCAGAGAGGTGAGAAACTCTGAAACTATTGCACTAGATATCCCACTAAGCCATAGGTTTTCTCCTATCAGAAATTCTGAGACTCCACTACCTAGAAGGGAAACTACAAATAGTAATAGTTTAAGATTAGGAGCTAGACCAAAAACACATGTCCCTATAACTAATGCTACTATTTCTAATGTACAGAAGGCCTCTACTCCAAAGGAACATTTTTTAGGGAGAACAACAAGGTCACGAACCCGACATACGGGCCAAGAAAAAGAGAAGGAAAGGATAGAAAAAGACCTAAGGAAGATAGAGTTCTTTCACCCAAGAAAAACAAAGGGGCCCCACGAATTACTAGAAGAGGTAAGAGATGGGGGATCAAGAGACAAAGGAAGGGACAAATTTGGTTCCCCCCAAAGGAGACACTAAGAGAAGTGGGTATATTCAATCTGTCCTCTAGAGTTCTCAATAACGAACATATGCAGGTTCTAAATAAAGGGCTGTCTTTTGCCCCATCGAGCAAACCTAAATTGTTTGATCTTTTTATCGATCTCAAAAAATTTATTAGGAAAATGACTCTTAAACGACATTACCTTAAATTAAAGAATTTTAATAATATCAATGGAGATGATATTGTAAATAATGACATTTTAAATTTAACCTGTCACGACTTAGATAATTCTTTATTAAATTTGGAAGATATCACCATTCATGATTGTTCACTAGGAAGTGCCATTATAGAACAAGTAGAAGCTGAAATTAAACATACAGGTTTTAGACCTAAATCTGTTTTTAATCCCGTGCAATCCAAGGGAACATTTTTAGATACTTATTTTGCCTTGGTATATAGAGATTTTAAGTTAATGTGCGAACAGGTTTTTTATGTGAAAAATATTAAGAGTAACTTATTTCAATGGGAATTAAAAGCTATTGATGACCTTAAAAATGATAATAGTTTAGTAATTAAACAGGCAGACAAAGGGGGGGGGTATAGTAATACAAAATAAGGAAGATTATATTTTAGAAGGTCTACGATTAATTAATGACACTACTACTTACCAACTGCTAAAAAGGGATCCGACAGGAGTTTTTAAAATAGAGTTAGAACATATGCTAAGGGAGGCCCTAACGGTAGGTATATTAAGCAAAAAGGAGCATAGTTATCTTTCAGTAACCCATCCAATAATTCCCTTCATGTACCATTTGCCTAAAATACACAAAGATTCCACCCAACCCCCAGGTAGGCCAATAGTGGCAGGAATCGATAGTCTGACATCACACCTATCCAAGTATGTGGATTCCTTTTTAAAAGAATATGTCGTTCAGCTTCCTTCACATATTAAGGATACCACACACGTACTCAATTTAATTAAACAAGTTCAGTGGCAAAAAGAATTTATTTGGGTTACATGTGATGTGGAATTTTTATACACAAATATATTACACATAGATGGATTGCTAGCATTAGATCATTTTTTAACAAGGGATGTTTCCATGGCAGCGACTCAAAGAGAGTTTATTTTAGATTGCGTAGAATTTATTTTAAAGAGAAATTATTTTAAGTTTCAAGAATCATTTTATCTCCAAACTAAGGGAACAGCTATGGGGACATCATTTGCCCCCAGTTACGCAAACTTGATGATGGGGTACTGGGAGAAATTATTTATATGGAACAATAATCCCCATTTGGCAAACCTAGTATTATTTAAACGTTTCATAGATGATATTTTAATTATATGGAAGGGTAGTATATTAGAATTAGAAGAGTTTTTAGGATACATTAATTCCAATTGTTTTAATTTAAAATTTACGTATAATTTTAGTTCTACAGATATAGTGTTTTTAGATCTGGTTTTAACTAGTTCTGACAATAATGAAATAATTACTACCACACACTATAAAAAGGTTGACAGCAACAAATTCTTGGATGCTGCTAGTAACCATCATCCAAGATGGATAAATAATATTGCTTATAGTCAATTCCTTAGAATTAGGCGCAATTGCAATAAAAGAGAAGATTTTGTTAGACAATCCAAATTATTAAAAACAAAATTATTAAAAAAGGGTCATGATGAACATAATGTACACCGGGGCTATCAGAGAGCTTTAAACATGGACAGATCACTCACACTAAAACAGAATGGTAGCAATAAAACTAGTCAGGATACTCAGGATGCATTATTTATTACACAATACAATGGAGCAGCTACTAAAATTAAAAATATTATGACGCGTCACTGGGACATATTAAAGTGTGATCCAGTGTTAGCACCAATCATTTCTGACAGACCTCGAGTAGTTTACAAAAGAGCACGGACCATTAAAAAATATTCTAGCACCTTCTAAACTAAGGAAAGTTAAAACACTTGGAAACAAAACGCTAGTATCCTCCAAAACAGTAGGCAACTATTGCTGTGGAGGGAGGTGTATTACATGTAAACACATAAATAAAGGAGCTGTGTCAATTAAATCAAAACATTCATCTAAACTATATCCCATAAAAGATCTAATTAACTGCAAAACTACATTTGTAGTATATTTATTGGAATGCGAATGTGGCCATCAATACGTAGGTAGAACTAAAAGAAGTCTTAAAGAACGGTTTTTAGAACATAGAAATAATATTTTAAAAGGATTAATGACTCATAGTGTTCCTAGACATTTCTTTTATAAACACAATAAGGATCCAGCAAAATTAAAGGTTACTGTAATAGAACACATAGGGCCCAATGAATATGGAGGAGACAGGGTGTTAAGGCTGAGACAAAGAGAGACTTTTTGGATACACCAGCTTAACACCTTGTCTCCCAATGGGCTTAATGAAGAAATTGATATGGCAGCTTTTTTATTATAAATAATTTTTAATGTCAACAACACAGATAAATGGAACTAGAGAATTTATTAATATTTTGTCTTCATAATGTTTTACAATGTTTGTTCAATATAATGTAATGGTATTGTCTTGCAGTGTTCACAGAGTTTTTAAAATTAACACAAAATTATTTTAAGTGGTATAATAAAATTGATGTTTTAAACTTGTTCCTCACTTAATTATGCTGTATGTTATTAAAGATCTTCACCTTTATCATGTTACACACTCGTGGGAACACTGCAGATTAATACCAATTGGGCACTGATGCAAATAATTAATTGTTTAATTAGTATATGTATGCTATATAATATTGAGACTCGAGCAACCAGCAATGAACGTGCCCTTGACGAAGAGGACAAGCGTCCTTGAAACGTGTAGGGCGGACATTGCTAAGGTTGCTGCTGTTAGTTGGGAGACAACACTCGGCATTGAGAGGACGCAGTGATCGGAGATCCCGGAGTTCCGTGCTCGGAGAGGAAGCAGGTGACCGCCCACAATCCAACCCACTGATCGACGTCACGCGCCGACGTCACGAGTCAGCTGACGCGGAAGCAGAACGACCGCTGATCGGAACAAGGAGGAGGACTGAACATCACCGCACCGAAAAGAGCAGAAACGTCCTGGCACCCCTGTTCCTGCGGTTATTATTAATACCGAGATGCTTGTACCAACTTTTATTCTGTGAGTTTTTATAACCGTTTTTATTGAATTATAAATCCAACAATACTACCCTATGGGCCTTGCGCTTTTTTCTTTTTTCTTCCCTTGTCTATAGCTTTTCCTGGTCCCGAGGTTGGTTCCAGATGTAAAGAGGCTGCATACCCATTGGAGATCAAGATTGGACTCTATATTTGGGACCACAAAAAGCAAATCTCATGGACATTAAGTATCATAATTTGATCTAATTGTTTGTAATAATTGTTTTAATTTTTGCTGTGTAAATCCCTTGTTATTTATTCTTCCTTTTTATGTGTCATTGAATATATATAAAGGTTAATAGGTAAAAGCGCTGGTGAACACATTTGGAGGCAGAGGGGCTAATACCCACCTGCTTCCAACTGTGTCATACTCATTTAACATTCTCTGAGTGACAGACTTGGTCAGCGACATACCTAGGAGTGGGGATTCTGCGAACAGGCTTAGGGAAACAAACGGTTCCAGAATACTTTTAACTGGAGCCAGTATTATTGCCGAAAGTTCAGGGGGCGTAGCCCTGAGAATTTTAGATGAGTCAGGGGACATAAGGGGTTCATCCTCTGAAACTAAGGAGGTGTCCTTGACTGGCGGACTACAGGGATTTTCCAAGGGAGGTTCATAGGGCTGACCTGCGGGGGTTAACATAGGGAAAACCTCAAGGGTTATGTTAGGCTGTACCTGAGAATCAGGAAAAGATACGCTAGTCTCTGAGAGTGGCGACATAGGGTTTTCAGCTTCTTGCCCTAGAGACCTCACATTAGTCTGCGGGATACAAGGGTTAACAATGGGGACCTCAAATAGCAGACTAGCAGGGGTTAAAACAGAAATAACCTCTGGAACAGAGCTTAGAAATTCTGGGTTAGAAAGAGAGGGCAAACAGGATTCATTCTCTGGTGCTAGGGAAGACACACTGACCTGGGGGATGCAGGGATTTACAGTGGGGGACTCATAGGCCTGACTAGCAGGGCTTAAGACAGGAATAACCTCGGGGACAGAACCCAGGGAGGTTAACTCAGGACTAGGGACCGTGGCAGCTTCTTCCTTAGCGGGGAGTGACAGGGAGATGGTTTGGCCTTTCTTAGGAGAGGGTGGTAATCCCACAGGTTTAGTAACAGGACTGGCAGCATAGAAATTGTGATTAGAAAGTGCGTAGGCAGCAAGAAGAGGGTCCCGCTCACTTCTGATTAGGTCAAAATCTTGGTATAACACACGGGCGGTATCTAGAATCTGATCTAGAGTCTTTTGATCTGAGGTGGAAATAGCAAGGTGCATTTGGGAGGACAGGGCCTGTTGTGTCTTTCTTTCCTCTTTAAATTGCTGAGATCTAGTAAGGAGTTCTTTACGAATCAGTCTTTCCAGAGGGGTTAAACCTTTACGAATCAGTCTTTCCAGAGGGGTTAAACTCACTCTCAGGCGGAGGCAGTCTCTCAAACAGGTATGGTCTTCCAAACAGGGACTGGTCCGCAGCCTGGGACATAGGTACAGTAAAAAATTTACCAACCCCCGCCACGGCGCGGTCCGGTTTTGTGGGGCCGAGCATACTGTTACGATTGTGCTCGACACAAACCGGGACCGGACCGCGGGGCTGAGGTGTGGTTATATAATCACCGACCTTAGTCCGCGCAGACTGATCCGGAGTGCGCAGTTCATAGTCGTACGTAGCAGGGTCAGGAGTGGAGAAGGCAGCATCGTCGTTATTCAAGCAGGAGTTCGGCAACAGGTAGTCAGGAGTTCCCAGCTTCGGCTTAGGAGCGTGAGCGCGGGAGTGGCCTCTTCGTGAGGAGTACACCGCAGGGCAGCGTCGGGAAACCAACGCTTCAGCACAGAAGTCAGGAACGGGCCCCCGCATGGAACTAGCAGGTAGCCTCAGGAAACAATGCTTCAGCAGAGAAGTCAGGAACGGGCCCCCTCATGGAACTAGCAGGCGGCCTCAGGAAACAACGCTTCAGCAGAGAAGTCAGGAATGGGCCCCCGCATGGAACTAGCAGGCGGCCTCAGGAAACAACGCTTCAGCAGAGAAGTCAGGAACGGGCCCCCGCATTGAACTAGCAGGCGGCCTCAGGAAATAGGGACAAGAACCAGAAAGGTTAGTACACCAAGATGCAAGCCAGGGTGGCTTGTGGCAGAGACAGTAACGTCCAGGGTAGGAATTTATGCTCGGCACTGTTTCAGTGCCAAAGCCCAGGATATAAAGGGCGGAGATCCAATCACAGGAGGAGGGTGTGTGAGTATTCCTCCAATGATGGAGCACAGGCCAGAAGGTGCAATGAGAAGCAGCACATGTGCCATTAATTGCCAGAGGAAGCTTTTGCAACTGCAGAATTCTGCAAAAGCTATAATCAAAGCCAGGAGTGGATTCCTTACAGCTACTATTAATACTCTCTAATGTCAAAGTGATATTTATACACCCAAAGGTTAATCACCTACTGTATGTGATATTATAAAACAACAACCTCTAGTTGAAAAGATTGGCATCTGCTGCTGTATCAGACAGAGTGAGTCAACACCCCGAGAACAGTGAGACAAGAAAACAACAGCGCAAACGCATATAGTGAATTAGATTAAAATATATTAAAATACAAAAAATATAATATCTGCGTACATCAGATCAGAATAAGTAAGGCATTTCATGCACTCAGGCATATGTTACCCTGCACCGCACGTCGCCAGCAGCAGGAGAACACGAACTCTCAAAACCCACAGGAGCAGCTGAACTGTCAGATAGGAGTGTCAAATCTGTATGATAGTTCTTCTTCCAGCATCAGGGGGTTTCCCTCTGGCGTCTATTGGTCTTCCGTCGGGTAACCGATCTTTGTAGAGACCGGTTGAGGTATCAGGGCTGGAGTAAACACCGTCCGGCTTGTAGCACTGTCTCTCCACAGTGCTTTTGTGACACTTTGTGGCACGCCGTTAGGCAAGGACGGTCACAAAGCGATAGCCGCGTTGCAGATACTGGCAGTCAATAGACGTGTAATTCACGTAATGTTAATAACAGGATGACTCGAAATAGGCTAGAGAAATTAGTAGAGATATTGGAGTGACTCGTAAACCATCTATCCTACGCGTTTCATAGCAAAAGCTACTTCATCAGGGAGATCGTTGTTCCAGCTCTATTTACTGTTGGACTTTTCCTGTACTTGCTGGATCTAAAGTTTGTGTCAGTGGGTCATTTACACTATAGTATCCTGCTTTGTCAGTTATATTTCCTTGCCATACACTTAGCTTCCTTGTGTGAGGTCTGTGTTTCATAGTCCACCTCTATTCAGCTTTGAAACGCAGTATTTGTCCACTAGTGTGTACCTCAGGGATTTTTCCTGTGGCTTGTGCTATATAGCCTTTTGACATTCATCCTAGAGTTTCAGCATTTGTTTGTCACTGTGTACCTCAGGGACTCTGCTACAGGGTTGAGGGAAGTACCAGGTGACTGCGGTCTACCTGGGAACGGGCTAGTTGAAGGGGTCTATACCCCGAAACGTGACGTTGTCCCCCTTGCCCTGCACTTTTATACTCCCTGTGTTTTTCTCCCCTTCTTCCTCCCTCTTCTCCCTTCCCCTCCCCTGTTCTTGTCCCTGTTCTAGCCTTTTCATCTCCCCTGGTCTTTTTTTGACCTTTTTGTGTGCATCATACGTGTATATTTAAACTTGATTTTGGCATATCCCTTTATTCTCTGATCTATTTTTTTGAGTGCTGGGAACTTTTGTGCTTTACTGGTTTAAAGATCTGGTGGGGTCAAAGTCTCTTGTGTCCCCCCCAGTGATTCCAACAGAAATTAAAAGACCAAGACAACAACCAAAGTAAGATGGGAGGATGAAATCAAAAAATGTGTTGGAGCAGTGTGGAGGAGAGAAGCTTGAAAATGCAGTACTTGGAAGATCATTGGAAGATCATTGGGACTCAAATAGGTTAATTTGAAAAGCATATAAAAGGAAATACATGAAAAAATCTATAGTGCTCATCTCCTGAAGAATTTCTAGTATGTTTCTTTCATAAGGATATCATATTAATTAAATTTGAGACATTTTCTGTTGTCCATTAGTCTAATTTTAAGTCCTAACATTGGTGAAATGTATGAATGGTGTGTTCATTTGTATATCATTTTGTGGAAATGTGAAGATGGGGCTGCTTTGAGTTGACTTGTAAACCTCTTGTATAGCGTATATATCTAAGTTGAAAAATGTTTCCAGCCATTTGGATAATATGCTTTTATTTTTTTGATCATAGACAATCCATAATGTTGAATGGTATACATGTGAATATCCCTATAGATTTAGAAATCATTACATGTCGATTTAATTTAATATAATATTTTTTTTTGCAATATGTTTAAGAACTATGTCTAGCCTTGAGAGACAGACAAAAGTTGTTGTTTTGGGAGAGTGTGTTTATTTTAAGTCTTGTAATGTAAAAATGTCTCCAGTGTTATTTTGTTACCTTTTGGGTAGCCTCGGAAGTGATCTTTTTTTGTAGCACAGGAGGCAATTTTTACAGGAAGAGGAACAGGAGAGGAAGACCCCTTCTCTTCCATTCTGTCATCAGTGCTGGAGTGATCAAGTGATCTCCAGTGACCTCCAGCACTCAAAGGGTTATGTATGTAAGTGGTTTTATTCCCTTGCTTTTCTAGATTAATATTTTTTGGTCACCCTTCCCATCTTGCCTATTGAGATTTCATATAAAAAAGGTAAATGTATTGAGTACTGTTGATTTAAATACAATGTTTGGCTTATGTGTTGCAATACAACGATCCTCTCCCGGACATGACATGTATGGAGTCATGTCAAGTTTGTCTTACTAAACAATACAAATATACCGCTATAGAATTAAAGAAAGTAAACGACTCAATTCATGGACTATTACGCATTAGTAAGATCACACCTTGAATATGGGTTACAATTTTGGGCACCACTCTTAGAAAAGATAATAAGGAACCAGAGAGTCCAGAGAAGAGCCACCAAATTAATAAAGGGGATCTTACTTATGAGGATAGGCTAGCTAAATTAGATTTATTTACATTAGAAAATATGCGTCTAAGAGGGGATATGATAACTATATAAATATATTCGGGGACAATTCAGGGTGCTTTCAAAAGAACAATTCATCCAAGGGCTGTACAAAGGACTCTGGGTCATCCCTTAAGTTTGGAGGAAAGAGTTTTCACCAGCACCAAAGGAAAGGGTTATTTACAGTAAGGGCAGTTAAAATGTGGAATTCATTACCATCATGTACATATCAATACATGTTGATCCAGGCAGTAATCTGAGTGCAAATTCTTGGAGTCAGGAATGAATTTATTTTTTCCCTTATGAGATTTCATTGAATGATATTTCACTGGGTTTTTTTGTTTGCCTTCCTCTAGATCAATATACTGTAAGGACAGATATAGGATAACGTATATGTGGTCTAAATTTAGCATAGGTTGAACTTGATGGATACATGTCTTTTTTCAACCTCATCTACTATGTAATTATGTAACATAGATCTAGGGGGATATGAGTCCCCAATATATTTAAAGAGAGTTTTTGAACATCAGTCAAATATTTCATAATGATGGGGAATACGCCCTTTCCTCTGTTGCTCGACTACTAAAACTCTGACTCAGGCCCTCATTCTCTCCCGTCTTGATTACTGGAACCTCCTGCTGTCCTGCCTTCCTGCCTCTCACCTGTCTTCCCTACAATCTATCCTAAACGCTGCTGCCAGAAACACTCTACTCTTTCCTAGATCTGTCTCAGCATCTCCCCTCCTGAAATCCCTCTCCTGGCTTCCGATCAAATCCCGCATCTCACACTCCATTCTTCTCCTCACTTTTAAAGCTTTACACTCTTCTGCCCCTCCTTACATCTCAGCCCTAATTTCTCGTTATGCTCCATCCAGACTCTTGCGTTCTTCTCAAGGATGTCTTCTTTCTACCCCCTTTGTATCTAAAGCCCTCTCCCGCCTTAAACCTTTTTCACTGACTGCCCCACACCTCTGGAATGCCCTTCCTCTCAGTACCCAACTAGCACCCTCTCTATCCACCTTTAAGACACACCTTAAGACACACTTGCTTAAAGAAGCATATGAATAGCATTGTGGATATTCTGAACACATGATACATAAAGCTTGGCCCCCTGCAGACGCACTTACCAGAACTCCCTCCTACTGTCTCTGTACGTTCTCCCTACCTACCAATTAGACTGTAAGCTCCTCAGGGCAGGGAATCCTCTTCCTTAATGTTACTTTGATGTCTAAAGCACTTATTCCCATGATCTGTTATTTATATTATCTGTTATTTATTTGATTACCACATGTATTACTACTGTGAAGCGCTATGTACATTAATGGCACTATATAAATAAAGACATACAATACAATACAATAGTATGACCAAAAGGTGTATATCAATGCACCAGAATGCCCACATCCCCTCCAGCAGAGCCAAGATAAATCATTCTCAGTCTAGAGGGGTTTAAATACCAGAACATCGTGAAATTATATGTGTTCCCTTGAATGTGTTTGAACAATAGATAGAGAGCTTTTGTTAGCTTGTGGCCATATCTGTATCCACTCATCAGTTGTCATCTCCATCCCCAAATCTCTCTCAATTAGTGGCATATCCTGGCTTGGTGGAGTCATGAGTTGACAATAGAAGCTTGTAGATCGATGAGACCTCATGACCCACAACAGTGTAATTCAAATAAACGGTCTAGAATTGAGCCTTTACAATCAGATCTCATCCTTCTGATATAATTATTGTGTGAAGTGTCTTAATTGTAAATATCTCCAGTGTTAATATTTATCCACTTTATATTTATCTTCTCTGTGAAAGAAAGGAGAGAGCCCCATGAAACCAAGTCAATCACTCTATGTGTATGATTGGTTTTCCAAGTTAGGAAGGAATTGACTTGAAGTCCTGGGGGAAATAGGGGTTTGCTATATAATTGACTCAATAAGGAGGGTCTTGTAGGAAGACCTTTCGTAGTGGGCAATTTTTCACATATGTGCAAAATGTCACTTGGTAATGGGATTATATTATCAATATGGGGTCTGTGTTTCTTTGAAAGCCAGGGTAGCAAGTTTAGGTCAAGGGGGCAATTTCTCCCAGACTCCATTCGAACCCATTGCTTCAGCTGCACAACTGTCCGCCACTCACTCACTGTGTTCAAACATGTTTCCTGATAATAATCCTGAATTGATGGTAAACCAAGACCGCCCATCTTTGTTCTATGATATAGTGTTAAGGTTTTAGTTTTAGGAGTTTTCCTTTCCCATGTTGATTTAGTGTCTTTTGTAGAAAAATAACTGGCAAATTAATAGGGAGATTTTGAAATAAATATTAAATTCATAGAAGGATATTCATTTTAATGGAGTTTATTCTTCCGAACCACAGGATAGTGTACCGTATGTCCCCAATTTGTTTAAATCTTCTTGTATGGAAGTGAGGAGAAGAGGATAATTCCTCTATTCGAGGTGTAATGTTAATCCCCACATTTTTATCTAAAAATAAAGTTTGTCTTTTTAAAAAGAAATTGAAATTAATTTATTGCATTTTGAAAGCAGCGCAGTTATGAAGCTGCAGCTGCAGCCTGTGTGACAGGCTGGGAAAGGTAAGAGGGAAGGGGAGGGTTAAATCAGGGAGAGAAAAACAGACATGACAAGGAAGAAGACAGAAAGGAAGAGAGAAAAACACAAAGGGAAAATAAAGTTCAAAGAGAGAAATACATAAGAGGGGAAAGAAAGACATGAGTTTGGAGAAAAGAGGGAAAGAAACTAGGGGGAAAGAAAATGCAGGGAGGATGGCAATGAAAGGGAGAAGACATGGGTGGGGAATAAGGAAAAGAGGGGGTGAGAAAGAGAACTATGGGGGATTAAATAAAGAGTAATAATGTAATTATTTGATTACATTAGATTAAATAAAGAGTAATAATGTAATTGTAAATAAAGAGTAATTAAATAAAGAGTAAGTAAATAATGTGTGATAAATGAGAGGGAAAAAAGACACAAGGGAGAAATAAGATAAATACACGAGGGGAGAACAGAGAAATAATGAGAAACAGTGTAAGAAGAGAAAGACATGCTGGGGGGAAGAGAAAGACATGCTGGGGGGGAGAAAAAGGCTGGAAGGAGACGAGAGAGACAGGCTGGGGGATGGGGAGAGAGAGAGAGAGAGACAGAGAGACAGAGAGAGAGAGTCAGAGACAGAGACATGCAGAGTCAGGCATGCGCAGAAACCGGGAAAAGCCCTGGAAGGTTGGGCATGAGCGAGGCAAGGTCGCGGCGGCCATTAGAATCACACAGGCGCAGTGCCCTAGGCGCACGCGGTCGTTAATCAGGCAGCTCAGGGGCTACAACTCCCATGATGCTCAGGGAGGAATCTGCCTGGTGACTCACGAGAGCCAATAGGATGGCTGGATTGCTTCTGGAGGAAGGAAAGACTATTGCCTGCTGGGACAGGAAGTGCCAGTGAAGACCAGGAGCTTGAAGCTGCAGGTTGGTCCACGGAGCAGTGCTCCAGGGACTAGGCCAGAGGTTAATCCCCTAGGGCCCAGCTAGTTCACTGAGTCATTGTATATGTGTTCTGAGTGCTTGCTATAGGGAAGGGCTTAATGTAGGGATCCTTTCATATAGCATTAGAGAGGTGTATGCTGCAGGACATTGCCTGAGGGCCAGTGCAGCCTGAATGCTGAAACAGACGCTGATTTCTTAAAGAGACAGTCAGTCAAGGATCATCCGGCTGAAGATCCCTCCCCTGGGGAGACAGACAAGGGCAGGAAAGTCAATCCGCGCTCATGCTTCCTAGAAGAAATCTTGTAGTAGATCCACTCTCCCCTCTTGCTGCTGCTGTGATGTGGAGGTGCCCCTCCTCCACTGCTAACTTCCGTGGGAAAACTCCGACGTCAGAAGGTAATGAAAGAGACACAGATGCGCACCAAGGGTTAAGACAAGGGATTCATCTCTGCCCAGAGCAGCACGTTGCGCCGTGGGATCACTGTGCGGTGTTGCTGAGGTCCAAGGATTATCCTGATCAGGAGCAGTGATCATGGAGGTAGTATAATAAGTGAACCATAGGGCCCCAACACAGGGAAGCGCTGTCCCTCACATTCACACTAACTTTCTAGCTGGTGGACACTAAGAGGTTAAGTGCCCTGGCACAGTGGTATTCCAGGGACTAAGGTGATCAGGACTGATTATAAGCACATACCCAGTTCCATATGGTGATGACGTAATGCTGTGTATGCAGAGTAATGTTATGTTGTTCATATGCTAAAGGTTATTATTATTCCGGTCAGTAAATACTGTTTATCCAATCACGTGTGGTATATATATATATATATATATATGCTGGTTCTGATAAGGGAGCACTCCCACCCCGTTGGGATCCCTCATTAGTGGAGGCGATGCACCGAGTGTAAGTACACCCTAGGCTCCCAGTGGCGGAGGCTCAGGCCTCAGGTTATCCTCACAGGTGGAAGCAACACAAGTAGCACAGTACCACAGGGGTACACCCACTACATGTGTATGTATTTGTATAAAACTCTGTACTACATGTCAAGATATTTCTGAGTGGTCTCTGAGTTGGGTATTCGAATAAATGAGGGTTGTACTATTAAAGTTCTTGCCTCCCATTATTTCACAACCTTGCTACCTCATCACCGAGCCGCCCAAATGACAGCACCCCGAGTCAATGTAAACTATGTGGAGTAGCCATTAAAATACCACGCCAATGTAACCACCATAGGAAGCCAGGCCGGGAGGTTTACACCTACATAGAAACATATAGGGCCATATTTACTAAGCAGTCTTTTGCCATAAGATTCCTTCTGGTCAATGGGCTGTACGGTTTCTTCCAATGACAGAAGTTGTTGTATGGTAGAAGAGTGTTTAGAAAATATGAGCTGTTATAGCCTCTTTGTTTATTCTATAATGCAGTGGTTCTCAAGCCTACTGTATATGACCTTAATCCAGACAAAGGGCTTTATGTTTCAAAAGTAAAATTTAGGCGCAAAGTTGTTATTTTTTTGTTGCAATTGACACTACAAAAATTCCTGCGCCAGTCTACGTCTATATAGTAATATTATTTGTGCTTTTTTTTTTTAGTAGGTCTGCAATGTGATGAGGGATTTATGGAGCAAGTGAGAGGAGTTAGGCTGGGGTTACATTTGCATATTGGCTTAGGGCTATGTAGAAAGAAATGTATAGCCTGCGTTTATTTTCTTGATGCTTTTCTGTGTTGGTTTTCTCTGTCACTTTAAAAGGTTGCATACATCTTTTGTTAGCAGAAATATGTGCACAACGCGCATCAAATTCTGCAATAGTCTAAATAAACATAATATTTTGTGTTTCACACAGGAAAAAAATGCTATTTATTAAAGCAGCAAATGCATCCGCGCAGATCATTTTTGTGGATACATTGATCCCCAAGTTTCTGATGCAATAACCCAAAAGTGTATTCAGAGCACTTTAGGTGCCTTCACATACGTGCAAGTGCATTGGTTGTTCATAAAACCTGTTGGGGTCGATGGACTCTAAGTAGAGGTTTAAGAATGACAGCTACAATTAAAGCATCTAAAACATCATCAATAACGGACTGATCAAATATACTGATTGTATGCTAAACAAGGTAGCATTTTCTGTTTAATCTTTCTATTAATAATGGTAATTGAGTGGTGACAGACAATAAAAACAGATGTGACATTTGACAAAGATTGATTTGACACTGTAAGCTCAATTAGTCCCTGTGAAGAAATCAAATAAGTGCTATTGCACTCCAAAATGTGGAGATTATAGTTAGTGTGTGATTTTGTAACATTCATTTATGTCGTTCAATCCAGGCAATGACGTACTTTAACGCTGTGCCTTTATTTAATTGTATAAATAATCGAATATGCCTGGATTTGCCACTTCCTAATAAAAACACTTAATTTAAAATGAATGAAATATGAAAAACAGTTTCCTGTCACTTGTTTCTTTTTTTAATCACAATGTATTTCTTCTGGAAGATATCTGGAAAAAAAGGGTCATGGATTTGAAAGAGGTGATCTTTAAAAATGTGCATGCAGAATCTTTATTTGACACACAGAAATGATTCAGACTGAGAAATATGACATGTTGAGACTTAATCACCTCAATGCTGTAATACCATACTCAGCTTAAATATGTTTGATTTGGCCAGTCACATTTATTTGCAGTTATTGTAATGCTTACATTTGCAGAAACAATTTGCAGTATACAAACTTTTCTTGCTAAAAGAAATAGAAATGTCAATGGTGTGTAGTGCGCAGTTACTATGCAAATGAATAAAGAATGACCGTGGGAGTAGAAATGGGAGAATTTTGGGGGGCCAATTTGGATCTGCAGTGGATTTCAGCGGATCAATGTCAAAAAGGGTGATTTGCATTTTGTGGATTTTTATTATTACCAATACACTCATGGACGGATTTGTAGAATCCAATTAGCGGATTCAGCAATCCAGTGGCGGAGTCTTAACAATCCGTCAGCGGATTGTTGAATCTATGAATTTTGGAGCCACAGCGTGGCTTAAGATGCCAACGTTGGGACTAAGCAAGCATTCCTTTTTTAAAAGAAATACCCCACCCGGCCTTTATTATTGATCTTTGGTATGATTGAATATCAAAAGGTGTTTTTTTTTGTGTGTTTGTTTTCCCCCCCCTCTTTTAACTGAGTGCTGCAAATTGAGCAACTTGTAACAGGCTGATTTATTGGGGAGGGTCATGTGATTGCTTTAGATGTATAAAAATAACACCCCCCCATTGGCAGGGTTGGATTGGCATTTAAAGTGAGCCTTTTAAGTGAGAATATATAGTTAGACTATAGTTTGACTAGAGGTTGACTGGGGACTGGACCTACTACAAACTCTTTTACACAAGGCAACAAATGGTGAGCTAGCCTGACCACACTATGATCTCATGCTTGGTAGCCTGCACAATTTAACCCCCACCCCTTTATAACTTATTTCATTGCAGCACAACACTGACTGCACACAACTACCTCCCGCCCTTCAACACTCACCCACAGCCCACTGCATACCCTGAATAGACCCTAGCATTGCAATGCAGCAAAACATTTGACAAGGAAAAGGAACACCCCTGCTGTTTAGTCTGTACACACACACACACTTGGCTCACAACAGTTCCAAGCAGCATTTCTTACCTCTGTGATAATGAACCTGTATGTATCTCAACTTTGTTCTTTCTCGTGGCCTCATGGAAATGTTACTCACTCTATCCACTACAAACTCCTCCCTCCTGGCCCACAACCAACATCACCATACATCCTGGACTACTCAAAAGCTTTGCACGATCTACTGAATGTTGGTGGAGAATTCTAAAAACCAGCACACCAACCACCACTCACTCTAATGGCAAACACCACAAATTAGGAACTTGCAAACAACTACTCAAATTTCTACTCATTCTACAGATGCAGCCACCAGTATTAGAACACTTACCTGAGAAATTCTGGGAGATTCTGGTGCAGTCTCACAGTAAATGCCTTAACATTGCCTCAACATTGCATCAACATTTCTGTGAGATTCTTAATGGCCCATCGGATTAACACAGCGGGGGTCCCTGCAGTCTAATTCAAACTGAATGGGACTGCAGGGGTCCCTGCTGTGTTAATCCGATGGGCCATCAAGAATCTCATAGAAATGTAGCGGCAATGTTGAGGCATTTACTGTGAGACTGCCCCAGAATTTCCCAGGCAAGCGTTCTAATACTCGTGGCTGCATCTGTATTACTCTTTTTAGCAGGTGATATTGAACCTAACCCAGGCCCTCCCATTTCAACTTTGTCCCATAACCCTGAGAATTCCACCTTTAAATTCCAAAAAGGTCTATCTGTCACCCATATAAATATCCGGAGCCTGCTGCCCAAACTGGATGAACTAAGAGCATGGGGCCTTATGCATAAACCCAAAGCCATTGTTCTCACAGAAAAATGACTAACCCCTAAAACTCCCGATGAAAGTATTGCGTTTCATGGATACTCCATTTCTAGGAGTGGTAGGTCAAAGAGACGAGGAGGGGTGTTATTTTATATTGCTGACACCTTACAATTTACACATTTAAATTGCCCCCCAAGCCCACCCTCTTTTGAAATCCTAGTTGGCAGAATCTGCCTCCCCTTTTCTAAGCCTAACTTGCTTGCTGGCATCTACCACCGCCCTAAAGCCACTCTACAGTCCCTGACTGATATCACCCAGTTCCTTGGCTCCATTTCCTCTCTCAATGATAAGAGTGAGCTGCTATTTCTTGGGGATTTCAACTTCAATTGACTCAACCCTAAAAATCACAAAATCCAGATACAAATCAAGTCGCTTAACCTAACGCAACTCATTTCCCAACCCACACGGACAAACCTGAAATCACACAGCCATTCCTTGCTAGACTGGATTCTCTACTCAAATTCCAGCAGAATCCAATCCTCTGGCATCCTTCCTGACATTTTCAGTGACCATGCAATACTGTACAATGTAAGGAAAATTAAACCACCCAAATCAAGCCCTAAAGTTCTCCTCACTAGAACATTTAGAAACTTTAACCCACAACAGTTTCAGGCTGACCTTACCAACTGGCTTTGGCACAGAATCGTTATCATACCCGATCCTGATTCTACGCTCGACTATTTCCAATCCGAGTACTTAAAACTCTGTGATACCCATGCCCCACTACGCAGAATAAGGGTAACAGGGCACCACCTTCCATGGGTTACAACTGACCTTATAGCACTCTACCAGTTCAGGGATGCCTTGTGGAAAAGGTACAAAGTAACTGGCACTACCAAGGTGTGAGGATTCACCATTCTGGTGGTTCTGTCCCCTTAACCCTCACCTGCCCGTCTGGATCCAGTGGCATTCAGGAAAGTCATTCTAGCGGTGCTGTTCATGCGCGGCGTGTGGGCAGTGCACGGTCTCCGTCGGTCTCCGCGATGTCTGTGTCCAGGGTACACTCTCTTGCCTCCGGCATTGACGCGCGACGCACGAGCGGTGCGCGGTTTCCCCGGCGGTCTGCGGTCCCTGTCTCTCAATCCCGCCTCCGCTCTGACGTCAGAGCTACGCGGCACAACAGTATCCCGCGCTCCTCCCCAGTCTCCGTGGGTCCCGCCTCCGGTCCCGCCCCCATACTGCCGCGGGTGCCGTGACTCACACTGGTGGCGCGCGACCGGGTCGCTGACATGATGCGCCGGTTACGCGCGGCGCGCGCACACTCTGGAAGCTCCGCCTCTGTCTCTATCGGCTGTGTAATGGGACGCACCTGCACGATCCAGCAGCCTATCAGAGAGGACGCTTCTGCTTCCTGGATGCCTCCCATTGGTGGGAGGTCTTTTAAATATGCTGCCTGAATGAACTCTCTTTCATTCCCGAGCATAACTTCTGTTTGTGATGCTGAACCTTACTGCACCTAGCCTGTCTGTCTCTTACCTTGCTGCCTGACCCTGCCTAGTACCTTGGACTTTGTGATTCTCTCCTGCACTGACCCTGGCTTTGGATACGACGACACTACTCTCTCCTGCACTGACCCTGGCTTTTGAATTACGATGACTCTGCTCTCTCCAATCCTGACTCCGGTTATGTACCCCAACGATCCGCTACTCTCACTCCTAGACCCGGCAAGTATCACATTTACGCTGTCCTCTATTAACCTGACCCAGATTGCAAGACTATCCTACACTTTTGACGTGCCCTCGCGGTTGTGGTCGGCGTTCTATATCAATCCCTACCTCAGCCCCGCGGTCGCGCCTCGTTTGTGGTGAGCTATGCGTTAGACAAAGATCTCAATCACTACAGATGTCTGCGAAATATGTGCAGAAGGCAAACAAGGCATGCAAAAGCACACTATTACTCAGACAATCTCCACCAGAATACATCAAACCCAGCTAACTTCTGGAAGGTTATCAACAAGATATTCCAACCTTCTAACCATCAACAACCAAGTAATATCACTAAATGGGATATTATTCTGACAAGCCCCACTGACATTGCAAATGCATTCAATGATTAATGTGTGGGGTATGCTACTAACTTATTAGCGAAACGCAACAAAAACTACAAATATGAATCTCATCCTGGGAGTACCCATATAGCCCCACCCCCTCCCAATACTGCCCACAATTTTCAATTTGACCCAGTATCCTGAAGAGGAGATGACACAAGCGCTCCTCAAATTAAAACTAAGCAGCCAATGTGGACCTGACTTACTACAATCTAAGTTCCCAAGACTTGGTGCCCCAACCATTGACAAACCAATTGCTTCCATAGTCAACTCAATCCTGTCTGCAGGTCATACCCCTAAGACCTGGAAAACTGCCAGAGTTGTCCCAATCTTTAAAAGTTGGGACAAAAACAGTGTCTCAAACTACAGGCCAATCTCTCTTCTCCCAACACTATCCAAAGTCATGGAAATATGTGCTCACTCCCAATTAAGCGATTACTATACCAATACAAATTTCCATAGCCAATTCCAATCTGGCTTTCACCCCAAACACTCCATGGTAACTATCCCCCTAAAAGTTTGCAATGAGATCCAGTGTGGAATGGAAGTGGGACAACTTACTTATGTAATATTCCTAGATTTTGCAAAGGCTTTTGATACGGTTGATCATGTTATCTTGCTAAACAAACTCCAGTGCTCTGGAATAGGGAAGAATGCTTTAAACTGGTTTTATTCCTACCTATCAGGTAGATCCCAACATGTGTCCATCTCGGACACTCCAACCCCTGGATATCACCTGTGGTGTCCCGCAAGGCTCTGTTCTGGGGCCCCTATTCTTCTCAGTGTTCCCCCTACAACTTGTAAAGGAGCTTCAATACACATGTACGCGGATGACACAATCTTATATGCATACAGCCCTAGCCTTTCTGACATTGAACACATACTGTACTTCAATCTGACTTTGAGACTTTTAAACACTGATAAGACTGTATCAATTGTATTTGGGACCAAGGCTACATTTTTAAAGCTTCCTATGAATGAGCTCTAGATAAGAACCAATGCCAATACCATCTTAGCCCCTGTTACTAGTTTTAAATACTTGGGCATATGGTTTGACTCCCATTTAACATTTGGGTTGCACTTTGACATAGGTTTTCGATGTCAGGGTATCAAACTACTGTAGGTGTACTTTATAAGAACAAATCCTCCCTAAGTCTGTTGGTCAGAAAGCATATCGCACAGCAAATGCTAGTTGCCAATGATAGACTATCGTGACATAGTATATGGCACAGCACCCCAACTTAGTAAACTTGATACCCTCTACAATTCAATATTCTGTTTTTTCCTTCAATGCAACTACAACACAAATCACTGCGAAATGCTCAAAGTGGTCAATACTTGAGTCTAGGCGCAAAGTTCATCTCTCCTGTCTTCTCTTCAAACATTTTCTGGGCAAGCTATCTGTCTATCAGAACAAGCTCCTCACCCCTACCACATGAGGCACGTATCTGAGATCTGACTCCAAAAGACTGTTCATTTTCACAAGGTGCAACAATGTATCTGACCGCGCCTCCTTCTCTTACCATAAACCTCACAACTGGAACAATCTACTGACGACTCTCAGTTGCCACCAGTATAAGTTCTTTCAAACTAAGGCTGTCTCACATTTTAATCAGGTTTGTAACTGTTACATACACTTATAACATATCTCTTACTGTGTATGCAATGTCTTGAACAGTATATAATGTATAACCCTGCTCACTTAATGTAACTATGTATTTGTCACCACATCTCTGTGCCCAGGACATACTTGAAAACTAGAGGTAATTCTCAATGTATTACTTCCTGGTAAAACATTTTTATAAATATAATAAATAAATATTAATATTGTGTAGCTACAGATGCAGTGGCCCTTATCCGATCATTTCACGGGTTTTATTCCTTTGCCCACCCCGTGTTGGTTCGAGATTCCTTGAAATTTTCCCACATTAAGACTCGAGTTTACTAGTGTTTTGATCAAGTGAAGAAAATTGCATTTTAACATTGTCTGCAATACCGTCGAGAAACTCAAGTGGGCGATCACAGTTGTTGTCTTAAAAAATCTAATTTCAATTCAACCTGTCTTTTATTCCCGTACAGTACTTCAAGTGTGTTTGTGTATAATTGTATTTTAAAGATTAAAAATATGAGTTCATATACAGTACATGGGAAAGAAGTTCTGAGGCTCCATAGCTTTCAGCCATACAAAAATTCTCGAACTGTAGAAGATTTGAAATATGAACACACAACAAAAAGTATTTTTAACTAATTAAATGTTTTATTTGTACAGTATAATAATGTTAAAACAAATAATACAAAAATACAATGTCGCTCTCTTTCCAAATGTAAAATGTATATTCCGCACATGCGTTTATGTTAAATTGGAACCTTGTTGAAACGCACGTGTGTCATCACATTTCTGCGCATGCGTGTATGTCAAATTGGAACCATGTTGAAACACATATGCGTGTCATCACATTTATGCTCATGCGTTTATGTTAAATTGGAACCTTGTTGAAACGCATATGCGTGTCATCATATTTCTGCACATACGTGTATGTTAAATTGGAACCTTGTTTAAACGCAGAACACAAAAAGTGTTCCCCGCACACCGAATGAATAAATTATACTTGAAATGCTGATATGTATTAATGAGCAAAAGTGAAGAACATGAATTGACAATGTGCAAAAAAATGCCAATCACATAAAATGAACAGGAGGAGGAGGGATGGTGAGGGAAGGGGGAAATGTGGCATCACTAAAAAGTGAAGGATATGATAAAGAAATCCCTAAGGCCTTGCCCGCGCTGCCTATTACAGCGTCCGCTGTGGTGGACGCTGCATGGATGAGAGCCCTCCCCTCAATGGCACCGGGCCCGCTGCGAGGGGGGGCCGCAGCGCTCGGGCGAGAGTTGCTCCTGCTCTCATTAGAATTGAGAGCAGGACTCGCGTCGAGCGATTAGGCATGACCCCCGGCGGTTCAACCAATGAGGGTGAACCTGCCGGGTGATGTCATGGCCGCGCCCCCGTCACTACCCCGCCACGCCCCCCGTCTCTCTGCCTGCAGTGAGCTGCAGACCGGGGAATCGGCTGAACGCGACGCCAATCTTGCGGGCGCGCGTGTTACAGCGGCGTTACCGGGGCCTTAGCCTAACAGGTAAAGAAGTGGGTGGGGTGAAACTCAGGGGGCAACGTTTCGGGGTAACTTACCCATTCTACAGGCCCATTCCCATAGTCACCACAAAGTGGGACTATGGTACTTGCCGACTCCCTCACAACAAAATCCTCCCGGTGTTAAAACAAATGCAAAAAAAACTGTCCAGGTGGATGCAAGCAGTACAAATGTGTAATTTTTAATGCAAATATGTTTGTATTTCTTCATATTTGTTAACATTTTACAAATGTTTAGTGAAATTTGGTTTCAAGGTGCTTTAAATGTAATATAGTTACGGCTATTGGCATTTTGCGAAGTTACCTACAATTAGAACTTTTTGCCACCTTCGCAAGTCAAAGAAAAATGCGAGGTTTATGAACCTGCGCAAAGATTTTGACCATCTTTACTTATAAACAATGAGATAAAAGCATTGAAACCTTACAAGAATGATATATGTGACTACAGTAACAAGGCAATGAGTATTACTGGTCTTAGGGCTCTATGCAGTAAGCGGCAAAAAAGTGCAATGGCCAAGCTTACCGATTTGCCATGATGTTGGTGATTTTCCCTCTCCGTATGCAGTAAGTGCCAAATCCCTTCAAAATCAAGTCGAAAACATTTCCGCCCACTCTCACGATGATTTGCCGATCACACACAGGTGTATCGGCGTGCATGGTGGGGTGCTGTTAGGTTCGCCAATCAAACTTCTTGCTGAATCAGGCGAAGCAAGCATGTATTGCATTGCGCGGCATATTTAAAGGCAACGTGTACTGTTAATCATTCTCTGTGTTGTTGGGAGTGAGAGAGAGAGAGACGCACAGAGCTGGGCGATTTAATATTTGCATATTGACTGAGAGAGTTGTTGTGTATTGTGAGAGCTTTGTCCTTTGTTGTTTTGTTTACATCTTGTTTTGTATGTGTAAGTGTTTATTGTGATTGGCTTTACATTTGTTTTCTGTTCTTTGTGAGTGCTAGAGGTATGGCCGCAAGGCGTGGGAAGAGTGATGCTGGTGTGAGTGGTACTGCTAGACGTGCTAGTACGCGTCGGAGTGAACGTACTGTTCAGGGGAGTGATGTTGCTGGAGTGCGAGTGCTGTTGCTGGGAGTGCGAGTGCTGTTGCTGGGAGTGCGAGTGCTGTTGCTGGGAGTGAGAGTGCTGTTGCTGGGAGTGCAAGTGCTGTTGATGTGAGTGTGAGTACTGCTGGTGGCTCAGTTGCTGATGGGGTGTCTGGTGGTGGCATGCTTGCTGGTGGCCCGCTTTTAGAGTCCAGTCAGCACCAGCCAAGCTCTGAGCCTAAACGTGCTCGGAAGAAACGTGTGGAGCAGCCATGTAATCCTCGCTTCAATGACAACGAAAACATAGCTCTTGTCACTGGGATTCTGGAGCACTACGACAGTCTGTTTGGCCATTTAGTATGTAAGTCTACCTTTGCATTCATTATTCAAATACATGTTTTCGTAGGTCATGTGAGGTGTCATAATATGCAAATATAGGTCCATAATGTCTAGCAATTTAACTTTTGTTGTAAACACATATTTTAATCATGCTTTACAACGACAAGAACACTCAATTGTTCAATTTGTGCAAACTTCATACAATATTCATGCAAGCTTCATTACATGTCTATGTTTACAAGTGAATGCTCATGGGCTACACACATTACACCTAAACAAGCATGTTTGGTATCTCTTGGAACAGCTAGCATTGTAGGAAATGGTTAGTTGTATTAGTAAGAATTAACGTCATATATTTTTTATGTATTTCAAGCGCGGACAAGTTCAGCATCCAAAACAGAAAAGTGGAGACAAATACTAATGGTGTGAATGCGTGTGGGAATCGTGTCAGGGACCGGAATAATTGTCGCAAGAGATTTGACGATATTAGTGCAAAATTAAAAAAAAAAATACAACAACAACGCTTGCATGCTTCTGGCACTGGAGGTGGCCCGCTAGCACAACGTCTCATCTTAACTCCATTGGAGGAGCAGCTTCGAGAAAAATTACTTCC
>WSYH01015072.1:0-14752 GCA_036426205.1 Ascaphus truei
CAATCAACATTTCATATGGTTACATGACCCTTTTCACCCACTGTTCCACTATATACTGGATTTTATTTCATTGTTATTGGTCCCGAATTAGATCGCCCTTACCACTTCCTATATCTATCTTGACAACAAAATATAGCACAAATCTAGCAACAAAAAGGTGGCAGGGCGGGGAACCTGTCCCTTGTGCTTGCTAAAATGGCTGCCCCAGCAGCATGTAACCCGCCTTAACTCTATATTGTTAATCCCACCCCCCACACATGTCCAGTAACTGCTGCAAAAGATGCAGAGCAAACATTCGCCAGGATAAATCTGTAAAGCTACCGTTAACAAAAAAACAAACAATTCCAGGAAAGGGAAATCAAATGACCCATTGATGGACTGGGAGAGAAGAGGTATCCTTGGGCTAAGACAGCTGCTACATACACTAGACCACTCCATACACACATTCCAAGAATTAAAAGAACAATATGAGGTATGTAACGCACATTATTTTGCATATCTGCAAGCCAGACATTACACAGGGGAGATAATCGCTGATTTAACATTAGTGGAGAGGGACAATCCATCGGAGAGTGTCCTACAGGCAACACACCCCAGAAACGTCTCAAATCTCCAAACCTGTCTTAGACAAACACAAAAATACGACAGCAGCACAGCAGGAATAGGAGTGTGGGTGACAGATTGTCCAGACTTAAATATGGAAAATATCATGCAGCAATTTGAGAGATCACTTAAACTTCTCCCGTCGTCTTCATACCAAGAAATGCACTACAGTATCTTACACAGGACATACACCACCCCCAAATTTAGACTAAGGGCTAAACTAACTCCAAATAGCAACTGTACCAAGTGTGCAGCACCGGAGGCGGATTTATTGCATGGTCTATGGAGTTGTCCTGTGATCCAAACGTTTTGGACACAGGTGAGAAATTTGAGCTAAAACTCAGTACACACAAAGATCCGTCTGACCGAAGAATATGCGATATTCAACTACATTGAGATAACAAACGGAGTGGACGGGGTAACGGCAGAGACAAAGGCTTTCAATAGATTTAGACAGATTATTGCAATGGTTGCCAAGAAAACAATCATCCAGCAATGGATATACCTCTCCCCTCCCCCCAATAAATCTATGGAAAGAAATATTATTTAACTTGTTCCATTTAGATTGGGTGGAAGCGACTACTGACAGAGAGAGGAAAGCAAACACCTTCTTTAAA
The DNA here is from genome assembly GCA_036426205.1 of Ascaphus truei. NCBI lineage: Eukaryota > Metazoa > Chordata > Amphibia > Anura > Ascaphidae > Ascaphus > Ascaphus truei. The sequence continues at coordinate 1,221 of WSYH01015072.1, forward strand.
ACTTGGGAAAGATTCATTGACATACTATCCCAGGAAATTAAACAGCGGGTGCAGGAACACGTCCATCACACCACTTGATTTGCTTCACGGATGCTCAGAAGAGATCCACCAGTTAGAATAAAATAAAGATCTCAGGAAAAAAGAAGGGAAACAAGAACATATAACATACACCTATGCAGGAAATCCCTAAACAACTATAGCACACAAAAGGCAAGAGCAGTAATAGAATTTATGTAAAGGCAATATGCACAAACTAGATGCAAAAAGATCCAGACCAGTAAACATGACACAGAGAGTGGAGAACCATATAAAGGAGACGGGGACAATAGCAAACAATACAAATACATAAAGAATAGGTACTTGGGGGGACGGAGGAGATGAGCGAAAGTCGACAGTAGCGTGGTAGTGGTAACACGGTTACAGGAGTTGCTTTTAATTACTAACTGATTATTGACCTTACCTTTTATTTGTTGTATAAGTTCTAGGAAAAGAATGTATTACATATAAAGAAATGTTACATTGAGATAATGTTTTGAACAAAGTTTAATAGTTTAGCTTTATATCAAATAAAAAGACAAAAGTCATACAAACCTGAAAATGGAAAATAACCTGTTATGACCAAAGAAATATTGACCATTTATGATCTTAACAAATGTTGACAAATATATATGTAATACTATGCAACAAAAAAATGCAGAGCAATAGGGATTGCTGTTTTAAAGTTGCAGTTAAAGCAATATCCTATATGTGTTTTTTTGTTTTTTTAATAAATCAGTTCTGTAATATGAGAAAATACTTGTAGCATTTTTGTTTCTGTAGCAATCATTTACAAAGTCACATTCCCTTCCTCTTCTGAAACAGGCTCTGGCTCTTGAGCCCTGCCCTCTCTCTAGCAGTGCACCAATTGTACTGTATCTAGTGCATACCATGGTCACATGATCTTCCACACAGAACTTTGCATTTTGGGTAATCTTTTACAGCCCTAACAGTGATATAAAGAACCCCCGAGCTGAATCTTCAGCCATCGATTACAGGAGAACGGATCGATCGGCATCTTAGATAATCACTTGTCAGTGTGCAGATTGTATTGATGCACATATTGAATGGAATTTGTTTTTTTAAATTAAAATGGTAGCTGGAACTGCAGCTTTAACACAACTTACTTCATATAGCTATTATGATGCAGTGTATGCCTTTCTAACATTTAGTAGCTTTGGGCTTTGATGCATCCTTTTTACTTCCATGGTGTTAGAGATATACCTTAAGCATTAACATTCTGAATTGTAGAGGTACAGTGCCAGCAACCCACTAATGGACAGGTGTTCCAGCTTGGCACTGTGCTTCCCTAACCCCTTCTCTGCTAAAGGCACTTGGCTGCAAAAAATGTGTAATATGCAGTAAAATAAAGCTTTAGGGATATCTCTCAAACAAGCTAATCTATCTGTAATGTTGTCTGCCTGAAATGTGAGTATAACGCATGAAAGAAAGCTACTAACTCCTCAATCAGGGCAGAGCTACTGTACAAAGCAATGTTAAGACATTTCATAATTGCATCCATGAGTCCCACAAATATTATTTTACATCCATTTTCTTGGAATGAAATAAACTGTTGAAAGATGTTCCGCAGAAGTAGGCAATCGGAAAGTCAAGTAAATACAATCTAACAAAAAAGCTACATATTTTTTTATGTGTCTTTTAACAAAGTGGGTTTTCTGCCTTCAAAATATATTCAAATATATTTTTGATTTTTTTTGTCATATATTTGTTTTTGGTCTTTAACAATTACATACTTTTTAGAATCAGGTTTATTAATAAAAAGGATTACTAGATAGACGGAAAGATCTGCCTTAGCAGTGAGACTGGGTTATTATTTTATTCCACACCTTCAAGTATCTCTTTATTCAGAGCAGAATAACTTTTTACTATTTGACAAGTCTTGTGCTAGGTAGTAGCGAAATGGAATAATTGCATTTGTACATACAAAGGCACATTTTCTGCAGATTATAATTTGCACGGCTGAAACACGATTAAAGATGGCTTCTGAAAAGGCATACAGTATTACGAAATTATAACGTTCGATATAAAATGCATATCATATTCATGTGCCCTTTATGTATTTATGCATTTTTGTATTCAAAATACTTATAGATCCACATAACCCATCAATACCTGATTCTCCAAAGGATTAGAGTTTAGCCCAAACTGGATTATCTGGAGGGTTATACCATGAAAGCACTTGCAGGCAAATCCTTTCCTGAAGATGGGAATCAAATTAAACTTTGCAGGGAAGAGAAGATGAAAGGTTTGTATGTATGTACAGTTGTGTGAAAAAGAAAGTACACCCTCTTTGAATTCTATGGTTTTACATATCAGGACATAATAACAATCATCTGTTCCTTAGCAGGTCTTAAAATTAGGTAAATACAACCTCAGATGAACAACAACACATTACATATTACACCGTGTCATGGTTTATTTAACAAAAATAAAGCCAAAATGGAGAAGCTATATGTGAAAAACTAAGTACACCTTATGATTCAATAGCTTGTAGAACCACCTTTAGCAACAATAACTTGAAGTAATCGTTTTCTGCATGACTTTATCAGTCTCTTACATCGTTGTGGAGGAGTGTTGGCCCACACTTCTTTACAACGTTGCTTCAGTTCATTGAGGTTTGTGGGCATTTGTTTATGCACAGCTTTCTTAAGGTCCAGCCACAGCATTTCAATCGGGTTGAAGTCTGGACTTTCACTTGGACATTGCAACACCTTGATTTTCATCTTTTCTTTTTCAGCCATTCTGTTGTAGATTTGCTGGTGTGCTTGAGATCATTGTCCTGTTGCATGACCCAATTTCGGCCAAGCTTTAGCTGTCGGACAGATGGCCTCACATTTGACTCTAGAATACTTTGATATTCAGAGGAGTTCATGGTCGACTCAATGACTGCAAGGTTACCAGGTCCTGTGGCTGCAAAACAGGCCCAATTCATCACCCCTCCACCACCATGCTTGACAGTTGGTATGAGGTGTTTGTGCTGATATGCTGTGTTTGGTTTTCGCCAAACGTGGCGCTGTGCATTATGGCCAAACATCTCCACTTTGGTCTTGTCTGTCCAAAGGACATTGTTCCAGAAGTCTTGTGGTTTGTTAAGATGCAACTTTGCAAACCGAAGCCGTGCTGCCATGTTCTTTTTAGAAAGAAGAGGTTTTCTCCTGGCATCCCTTCCAAACAGACCATACTTGTTCAGTCTTTTTCTAATTGTACTGTCATGAACTTTAACATTTAACATGCTAACTGAGGCCTGTAGAGTCTGAGATGTAACTCTTGTTTTTTTGCAATTTCTCTGAGTATTGCACGGTCTGACCTTGGGGTGAATTTGCTGGGGCGTCCACTCCTGGGAAGATTGGCAACTGTCTGGCATGTTTTCCACTTTTGAATAATCTTTCTCACTGTAGAATGATGGACTTTAAATTGTTTGGAAATTGCCTTATAACCCTTCCAAGATTGATGGGCAGCAACAATTGCTTCTCTAAGATCATTGCTGATGTCTTTCCTCTTTGGCATTGTGTTAACACACACCTGAATGCTCCAGACCAGCAAACTGCTAAAACTTTGGCTTTTATAGAGGTGGTCACACTTGCTCATGATCAATTAATCAAGGGCATTTGATTAGCAGCACCTGTCTGCTACTTAACATCTTAATTCCTATGGAAGCAGTAAGGGTGTACTTAGTTTTTCACACATGGCTTCTCCATTTTGGCTTTATTTTTGTTAAATAACTCATGATGCGGTGTAATATGTCATGTGTTGTTGTTCATCTGAGGTTGTATTTACCTAATTTTAAGACCTGCTAAGGAACAGATGATTGTTATTATATCCTGATATGTAAAACCATAGAATTCAAAGAGGGTGTTCTTTCTTTTTCACACAACTGTATGTATATATGTATATGTATGCAGTGGAAGTGCTGTATGCTGGGTGATAATGGGGAAAGGCGGGGTTGCAGACCTGCCTAAGACATGCAGATGAGCATACAGTTATATTTGCATATATGTTGCAGACCTGCCTAAGACATGCAGATGAGCATACAGTTGTATTTGCATATATATATATATATATACACAGCATGTGTAGCAACTATAGATCAATTTATGTGCCTGCATCCTTCGAACATTCACTGTGATTTGCATTTTAGAAAGCTTCTGAAAACAAATATGTTCACTCAATATTATCCAAAATAGAAACTTTCACACCAAATGTGATCACGATGAAACAGAAAGAAATTGGCTGATAAAAGAAATAAAATAGGTCATGCAAGTGGGACTGCACTTTTGAAAAATGACCCACGTGTCACATATAATAGAGCACATGAAAAATATTTTCTGTCTCTACTCATTGTGCTTGGAATTGTAAAATCCTGGCAGGAGATGTTGGAGGTTAAGTGCCTAACAGGAAGTTTTGTAACCATAAAAGGCTTAGCAGTATCATTTTTTAAAAGTGTGAACAGGAGAAAAATTGCTGATGGGTACAGTTCTTCAAGAGCAAGTAACACAGAGGGCAGTCAGTCTTCTCTCTCTCATATCCCAGGCTTGCCCAACTCTCTTTAGCACAGCTGAAATAACCCCTTCGGTGGCAGACAATGTAATGGCTTGCTGGCCCCTTGGGTTCCAGTGTAGGTACAATGGGTTACGATTAAGAGGTGTTTTTTTCCCCCTCTCTAACTAAACTGGGGTAGGTTGTTGGCTGCTTTGCTATTGAAGGGATTACAGATGGTTAACAGTATATTTTTTTTCCCCCACTGAAATTGAGCCTAAAATTGGCATAAACGGAAATGAGAATGTGAGGCTTCAATTTCAGTTTTACAGAAGTGCAATTGTTTCTCACAGCTTTGAAATGTCAATGAAAGTTCAGGGACCAGAGTGGGTCTCGCAGGTTAAAGGGGATTCTCAGGTAATGAAGGGAATAATGTCTATGCAGCTAAAGTTCAACATTCTTGGGTTGGCAGGTTTCTTAAAGGTACAATCTGGGATGCTCAATTAAAAGTAAATAACACGTGTTTTGTTGGTTTAACCTTTATAACTAGCCTTTTTATGTTCTCTACATTGATTCTTACATTTCATCCTAGTTACCAATACTTCCAATTTATTAGTTTTTCTACATTCTTCTTATAATATATATTCCCCAAGTACTAGTGCAAGTCAATTGAAGATTTTTGTATGTTTCAAGTGAAACAATAAATGCCTTTAACTTTCATCATGTAAGTACCTATAGAAATATCATCTTATATTTGTGGCGGTAATTGTAAGAAATTGCTGCTATTTTCCCAAAGGAGGTTGACACGTAACAGGGTTGATCGTAGCACACACAGGGATCGTAGCACACACTAGGCAGGACACAAGGGCTAACAAACTGAGTTTATTAGAAAGGTAACACACAGAATATGAACAGCAGTCCATGCGAATCTAACAAACACTCCGCTTACTAGGTACAGGGCACCCTAGAGGAGTAACAGTCCTTAGTGACCCCATAAGGTTTCTGGAGGGCAATGCCATCTACTGCCATGATCATTAGCCCTTAGACTGTCTCCCAGATCCAATTGATCCATCACACCAAGTTTATCTGGTCACCATGACTCTCAGACACAGTCTCTAGGCTACCGGCTGTATACCCCAGATCCCTGGAACTCTTGCTCGGCTAGCCCGGTTATAGTAACTGGGCTCCCATTCACAAAAGCTGGAGGGGCCTCGGGAGCCAATAGGAATCGTCACTTTGAATCCTTGACCAATCACAAGCAAGATGCAAGATTGCCCTGGCCAATCACAGGTGGGGGTTGGGTTACAAGAACAACATCCGCCCAAGAGCAGTGTCCTGGAGGAGAAGAAATATGAACTTGGCCTATCAGGGCCGTGCCAACCAGGCTGTTGTCCCATCCTATATAGCCAGTTTAGGGTACTTGGCACGTTACTATCGGTGTTAGAACAACGCTTAAGCTTGGTGATTGAAGGCCTCCCCACGCCCAATAATGTACCTCACATCTCCCCAAATACTTACAATGGGAATAAACTTGGTTTTTAACACACAATGTCCAACATGATTAGGTAGGGAACCGCAACTACTCTTGTTTAAGAGTAGTGCCGGTTAACCCCCTTCCACTACTCCAGGGTAGTTAAAACCCTTACAGGGTTAGGGACAGTTCAGGCAGTTTAGGGGAAGAAGACAGGCTTCACCTTTACCATGTGGTTGCCATACTGCCCCTTTCATCAACAGAGTTATTTTTGTAATCAATATCTGCCACGCCCCCTCTATCTCTCCACCTTCAAGGCCTAATCTCAAAGCTCGCCTATATAATGAAGCATTTCAGTAGTTCCAGAGTACTCACCCTTTGCATACACAGGGACTCCTTGTCCTAATGTTTATGTTTCTGTTTGAAGCACTTATTATGTATTACATGCTATTATCCCATGTTATTATGTCACATCTATTACTGCTGTGAAGCACGATGTACATGGATGGCGCTATAAAAATAAGGATACAATTATTTCATTTAAATGATTAAATAATAATATGCAATGGACCTTTTTGCCATAACGTGGCATCCTGAGGGGGGTAGTTAATTTCATAATTCTTACTGAAATGTTTGTAAAACCAATAACGACAAGGTGATTGCATGCTTGCTGCGCCCACTCACATACAACATGCAAGTTTTATACAAATAACACTAAAAAAAACTTATAGACATAAGACTGTGCGTTTAAGAATGCAATAAATAAATACAATAAAATCCCATCAACTCATTTTTAAAATGCCCTTAGAACTGTCAGAAAAAATGGGGAGAAAACAATCCAATTCATAAGGCCAATTCTAATTGTAAAGCAACCTAACTAAATGAACTAGAGATAAATCCAATCTTTATTAAATTGAAACTGCATAAACTTTTGGTAAAATATATATTTTAAAAAAAAAGTTTTATTAAAATATCACTATTAATAAAAAAAATGAAAAAGTCAAACACAGATCTCCTAGGTTCAGTAAAAGATATAGATTATGCTACAAGCCCCACTCTTACTTACACGTAAGGAATGAATAGTGCAGCATCAGAGGGATACAAGGAAATGATGTCACCGCTACAAAGGAGAAGGCTCCATAAAAGTGAATGTCCACAGAGAATACCACGATAGGAGAACGGTACTATGTGTCACCTAGTGATGGCCACTTGTCCTCCTCGGTGATGACACATCAGGGGCCGCCAGTTCAAATCCGCGTCTTGGGAACGCTGCCATCGCCTGCAACAGCAGGGCTCCCCATGCTGTGATCCTTGATGTCTTCCAGATTCTCGTGCCCAATGCTGACGACTTTGCGTCTGACGTCAAACAGCGTCCTCACTGGCTGTATGCCAGGGACAAACCTCTGCAGTCCTTGCAAGCCTCTTTCAGAAACGTATAGCGCCACCTTGCGAACCCTACTAGTTTCGCTTCTTCCTAAAGCTTCGTCATCCCCTGACGTGTCATCACCGAGGAGGACAAGCGGACATCACGAGGTGACCCATAGGAGAACGGTACTATCGTGGTATTCTCTGTGAACATTCACGTTGATGGAGCATTGTCCTTTGTAGCGGTGACATTTCCTTGTATCCCTCTGATGCTGCACTATTCATTCCTGACTTGTCAGTAAGAGTGGGGGCTTGTGGCCTAATATATATCTTTTACTCAACCTAAAAGGTCTGTGTTTGTCTTTTTCATTTTTGCATATGTTTGGAGGTTCCCTGGCAGAACCTTGAAGGGCTGAGGAATCCTGTCCTTTGAAGACAACACATCGATCCTCTACATTTCATATTATCTGGACTGTTGGTAGAGCACTGGTAATCTGTTTGTTTTAATATACAACTGAGAAGTGACTATATGTGCAACTCGCTCTGCTGTTAATGAAAGCTGCCATTACCTATATACTTCATTTTTTTTTACAAGTGTGTCCATAGCATCATTGAAACCCATTGGATGCCTAGTTTTACGTTTAAATACCCAATATTGTTCCCTACGTAGTAGGTGCAGATCCCTATTGCCACTTCTAATATTATCGTGAAGACATTCAATTGCGGAAAAATGCATAGCACGAGAATCACTATTGTGGACTTTGTGAAAGTGATCTAAAAGGAAGGTGAGGGATTTACCCTTAGCCAAAAATTGTTTACTGACATTTTTAATGTTTCTAAGATGTAAAAAAACTCTTATTTTGAGACATCTGATGGTTTCCCCCCACGTATTGTAGTCCACATTCACACTGTAATACATATATTACAAACGTGCTGTTGCAATTTATAAATTAATCCACTTTTAAACTTTCCTTGGTCACAAAATATTGTAAACTGCCTGCTGGTCTCATAGAGATACAAGCTTTGCAACCAGAGCATTTAAAGCATCCTTTTGACCTCTGGATTCTCGTGCCTATACAACTGGCACTAGGTATCAAACTGGGAGCCAAAATTTATTTCAAATCCCTGGCCTTTCTAAATACAACCTGAGAGGGTAAAATGTCACTGAGAATTGGATCTAACTTCAGAATGTTCCAATGATGGGATAATATATTTCTAATCTCTCTATGGGCCCCATTAAATTGCGTAATGAACAAATGACCTTTATCATCTAGTTTACCAGTTCACAATGGACCAGTCAGAGCACCAATAGTTGCATCCACTGGACCACTAACCACAGACATGGCCAATATACCACTATCTCTACAACCATCTAGTGTATTTCTGGAGGTGACGTCAATCCCTGATGAAGCACTTCAGTGTGAAACGCGTAGTGGTCGTCACTGCCTAGTATCTCATGTCATCACGCATATGGTGGTTTGGAATCTCCCAATCAGCTGTGAGTAGCTCAGCTATTCGGAAGTGTGTAGTAAAGGTACCTCCATCTGCGTTCGTGTGCGCGGCTGCACGTTGGATGTCTCAGCGGTTGATTAGCTGCTGAGCTTGTTTCCTGTTTGGGTGGATATTTACTATCTTTAAACTGAGACCCTCATTTGGATAGTTTGCGCGATTGGGACATTTTTATTCATATATATATATATACAGTTATACGTTACCGTTCCCAGGATTGGTGTGTGTGTGTGTGTGTGTGTGTGTGTGACTATAAATAGGTAAAGAGTCCACAGTGTACACAGCGCTTTACAAAATCTGTGTGTGGAGTGGGGGAGTATATCAATTTTGTTGGTAGGTGTGGAAGTGTAAGAGGCTGTGGCATAACTACAATAGTGTGTGGAAACTATGTGGTCCCTATTGATATATAGGGATGGAATTACATGGAGTTTATGTGTAAGAGACAGCTATGTGTGCATCTATATATAGCGCAGTATTTACGGACATGACCTTAGCACTCATGGGAAGAGAGTTCTCATGTCAGTAATGACTCATAAAATTTCGGTCTTGATTTAGGCCATCGCTAAGTGTCCCGAACAGTTGCATAAATTTGTATTCATGCAGTCGTCTCTCTTTCGGTGTTCTGAGATTACCTTTGAGTATGGCCACCTTCAGATCGTCCATCTTGTGGTCAGAGTCAGGGAAATGTTCGCAGACAGGACTATCTCTGGTTCCGCTTGTGATGCTGTGGCGATGCAGATTCATTCTTTTGTTTATATATATACATACATACATACATACGTTTAAATAATGTCTTAGGGGCCTATGCAGAGAGCAGCGCTATTTCGAAATTCGCCATTTTTTGGAGAAAATCGCGCAGAAAGCAGCAGAAAATGGCGAGTTCCGAAAAACGCGCCAATTTTTCTTTTCTATTTGTAAAACTCGCCTCGCGGCTGGCGAGAACCTCAATCTCGCCAGTTTTAAAAATATCCGTATGCAGAGAGGCGCGAACGGCATCTAGCGGCTGTTCGCGCCAATAAAATGGCGCGATTGTCTCCGTTTTGCCTCGCCAGAAAAAACTGCCGCTCGCGGCCATTGCAAAGGGAAAAAAAAAGGCGCAAATTTGTTGTAACACATTTCTGAAGCGCGCATCTCGCCAATTTAAACTCGCCACACGCATCCATGTTAAACATCGTCAACTTCGACTTTCTGCAATATGGAGATTAAAACTCTCCAAAAAAGCTACTTTTTAATAAATTCGCCAATTTTAAAATTCGCTGCTCTCTGCATAGGCCCCTTAGACTTTTAACATTTCTTTGACAAGCAAATGCTTTTTATTGTTTTATCTAATGGACGTTTGTGCTTGGTGTTTGCCAGTACGCAAAGCCACAGGTAAGGTGTTAGCTTTACTTTGCCTTTTACTTGCAACGTAATTATAGTGTCATGATTATTCCAACAGATTACTATAAGTACTATAGCTCACACATTTGAGTCTTTATAAGGAGCCAATTACACTGATAAGTTGTTTAGGGTTTTTTTTTTAACCCGCTAGGTACATTTACCCCTTTAAAGAATTCCACAACAGGGTTTATGTTATAACTTGTGATTTAATGCTACTGCCAAATTATGTCAGCCAATGACCTTCTCTTAACAGTGTTTTTTGTTAATCACAATTTCAATGAAGTATTTAATATACAGTAGAGGGTGTGCGTTTTGTATGTGTGCAAATGCTATATGTAGAAAAGTTCATAAATAAATACCATGCCTTCCTGCGGATTTTAAGGGTTATAGGACACTTTTCATTGATAGAAGTTTATAAGATTGCTTTCTCGCAGCTGAAACACAACATGTTATTCCAGACAAAGTCAAGCAACCTTCAATTTTCACCCTCGTTTAGGAGAACATGGGCCGCCTGTGATCAAGGAACTGTTCTTCCTATTACAAGAGTGCTACGACAAAAGAAATCGGATTCACTTAATAGAAGAAGCTGCAAAGATTGACAGGCTCTTATTACTTTAGAGGAAAATTGCTCTTTTCAGTATTTAGTATTCAGGACACCATCTTATTTACCAGAAGGGATGCATTAAGAAACTATACAAGGCTGGTGTGCTAGTAAACACATTTACAGAACACATTGCATTAACCAACACAGAGAACAGAAAATAGACCACAAGTAAGATATAGTATGTAGGGTATTTCAATAAATAATTTAAAACAAGAACAAAAATCATTTTAATGATGTAATTGTCATAAACACCCAATAAAAATAACCCTTGAGACATAGATAGGCTAGAATTCCATCAAATAATAAAACGCATTACAACATGGTAGACCAAGCAATCACAATGAGTTATGGAAATATTGTTAGCATAACATGGACAATGGCCCCTGTTCAATGTGTTGTGAAGTTATCTCCGCTCATGTAAGTTTTAAGCACCATTGAAATTAACCAGGTTTAAAGCTTCCCTGACAAGTGAATAGCAGTTTCATTGTAAAAGGAATAGGGGCCACTGAATCGTAACCAGACAAAAACACACACTTTTTTTTTATACAAATGTACATTTGTCAAAGTCATGAGAACATGAAGAAGATTCATCAAAGAATTGGAATGTGCAATGCAAAATGCTGCCACATCAATGTCTATGAAACTCCCTGTGCAGACAATAAACAGATTTTAATTGCACTACTTACACATGGCTGGTATTAATTTAAGTAATTAATACATGTGTCAGTATTAGCTCTTTTTTAGTATCCAAAATGAGTGTACACAAAGTGCAGTGACCTGTGACATTGTTTAATGTATGTGAACAAAATGTAATGTAACTGTGCTTTATAAATCGAAGCAGCAGTTAAGAATGGAGCAAAAAAAAAGACATTATGTTGACTTTTAACAGAAGCTGATAAAGAATTAGCTGAAACTTTAATTACTGTTTAAATTAAAACACTGCCTTTAGTTTTGTTAGAAGTGTAGAAGAATGTAATACATGCTTTTAAGGAGTTTGTATATGTAAAATGCTGGTCTTCACCCAGAGTCCCTGGCTGCAGTGTAAGCATTGCATGCTAAGACATAATGGGAAAGACTGGGTTGCAGATCCGTCTCAGACAAACAAATGTACAGTACCACAAGTGGTATTTTTATTTGCTCTACTTAAAAATGAAGCTGCATGTAGATTCCCTTCTGACTATTATTTTAAGCTACATAAACACTTCCATGGAGAATTTTTGTGACACGGCAGCAAGTAATTTGAGGATGATGTAGTAATATTATTTTATGGATTTGCTTGTGTGAGCTCGAATACAAAAATTGCAATTTAGTTAGAGCATGAACAGCTATAATTTTGATATATTGTAGTAATATTATTTTTTCCTGTTTCTTCATTCCCATTAAAAGTCTCACAGGCAGATCAGTCATTGAGACTGCTAACAGGTCTGTTTAACAGGGATTTCTTCTTTAATGTCAACTTACAATGTGTGGCAGATATAATACATATACTTTCTTTTTTTATGTGATCACAATCAACATAATCTCTGATATTCTTTTGCAAACATGTTATGAACATAAAATAGCTGTTAATATGTTGCCAGGTTTGATGACATGACATTGTGTTCGACACAACCCATCTTGCCCTTCTTACAAGTATTTTATCACATGGCACTAATAAATGTAATGACTTAATTTCCTATGCACTTTGCTAATTATTGTATTGAGTTAGTTGCGAGGTATTTGTATACAGTAGCTACAGTATAACAAGAACACCAGTAATCTCTATTTTCCATATGGATTGTGCCCTCAAGTTAACTACACATAAATAATCTTGACTTACAGTATGAGCATTTTCAAAACCTCTAACATTATTTGATCTCGCAGTGTTGCATCAAAGTAAGACAAAAAGTATGATTATTTTTAACAATTAAACATTTATGTTAGTCTTAGTAGAGTCCTGTCATTGCAGATAGAGTTGTGCGATTGTCTTTAAATTTGCTTAGCAGAAATCTTCATGTTTTTCTCCTTGAAATGTGTTTTTGGATTTTTTTAATGAAAGTTCACATTTTTGGGGGAATGTGTGAAAATAGACTTAGGTGTGACATCTTTGCCAGGTTACAGCAAAATGGTACAATATTCCCCAGAAGTTTGCTTAAAATGGCAGGAAGTAACAGGCCTAATGACATCTGACTTTGAGTTTGAATTTCCAATGCACATTGGCCTACACAGTCATCAAACTCTGTGCCAAATTTCCACTTGTTTGCGAACTCCAGCGAAAAGAAAATGCACATATCTAATTGCAGATTATGCTGTTCATATCACTGCTTCCAGTCAAAGTGGCTTTCTAATTTATTTTAACCAGTTTACTATATTTGAAGATAAACATCTGCAGTGCCGTTCCACTTCGTGATACATGTTGGAGAAACAATTAAGAGGTGACATTTACAATTTTAAACATGTTTCAGAATCGAAGACATTATTAATGACTTTTTAGAAACGTGTACAAAAAAAAAAAAACTTTCATCATCAACAGAACAAATACCGTGGCATTTACTAAATTAATCAGAGGGGCTGAAATACTGAAAAATATTGTAATTTTTCACAGTATAATTGTATATCATGAAGTATATTTTTGGGAATGCATTTAAACCTTGGATTTACTCAGTTTACTGTATGTACTGATCTTTGTTC
>WSYH01015073.1:0-14749 GCA_036426205.1 Ascaphus truei
ACATAAATTGGGGGGGAAAATAAATTCCTATTAAACAACATTTGTTTTTGACATATTTATTTATTGTATTACATTATAAACTCAATTATGTCCTTGTTACGTTGTTGTGTGTGTGTGTGTGTGTGTGTGTGTGTGGGTGATCTACCTGATCCGCAGTCCAGGTACTCACTCATTCCGCAATGTTATATTTTTGGAGGTGAGGTGTTTCTTACCTGTCTTCTGGGTTAAGGGGGATTTCCAATGTCTCCTGTGTGAAGCTTGAGTAGATCTGGAGTAAGCGGTATAGGTTATTCTCGTTGTAGGTATAAGGGCGAGTTAAGATATATAGGTAAGTAGGATATCCAGGTCCTAAGTGTGAGACAGTGTGAGAGAGTAGTGACACACAGAGAGAGAAAGAGAGCGACACACAGAGAGAGAAAGAGAGCGACACACACACAGAGAGAGAGCGACACACACACAGAGAGGGTGAGAGAGAGACCAAGTCAGTCATCCTACTCACACACACACTCTCACACACACACTGACAGACACACACACACACTGACAGACACACACACACAATCTCTCTGACAGACACATACACAGACACACACACACACACACATACTCTGACAGACACACACACTACCAGAAACGGCGCCGGGAGTCCCGCTCACCATCGTAGGTATGTTGGAGTCATCGGGGGCTGCGGGTGACATCGGGAGCTTGCGGGAGACATCGGAGGTTTGAGGGGGCCTGCTGCGGCTTGCGGGAGACATCGGAGGTTTCAGGGGGCCTGCGGGGGCATACGGCGGTCAATGGGGGTATGCGGGGGCCTGCGGCGGCAATTGGGGGTAAGCGGGGGCCATTGGGATGTATGCGCGGGCCATTGGGGATATGCGCGGGCCATTGGGGATATGCGGGGGCCTGCGGAGGCACTCTCTGGCTGCTACGGGGAGGAGAAACGTGCTCAGAGAGGCGGGGGAGGAGGGAGGGCACTGCTCAGGGAGCCGGAGGCGGCGTAAGCTTCTGCAGCAACATGAACGCGCCTCTGGTTTTTTTTTTTCCTCCAGCGCGAGCAGGGGAAATTAAACAACAGCGCGAGCAGGGAATATTTTTAAAAAAAAACACTGTGCTGCTTGGGCCAATAGGAGCTCGCCACGGTGTTAAATCCACTCGCCCCGGCGCGTGCAGATGTATAGGTTTGTCGAACACTGCTAATAGCAATAGTATGCTTAAAGGGGCAGTCCAATAGAGTGGGTCAAAAATACATGTTATGCAACCTATCCGTGTAATCTGCTACCAAAGAAAGGTTTAATCATCCTTAAAGTAAGTTTTACTTAGTTGTATCTTGTAAAAAATAAAATGAATCTTTGTCATTTTTCCAGCAACACTGAATCAGCACTGAATAGCTACCAATGTTTTATCTGTTTGATTAATGATTATATAACTACATTACAAACAGAGCTAAATTTATTGTGGCTTTGAGAATTCATAAGCAGTCTAATCATTCTAATACATTAGATAAAGGTGCTAATTTAATAAAGTGGATAGTGCCAATTAGGTGCTACAGTATCACACAAACTCCCATTGACTTGAATAGGACTGTGACTGTGCTGTTGTGCTGAATTGGCACCATTGCACTTTATTGAATGACCTAGAGGCTTGCGCACCCGCACCTACGCGAACACACTTGCACGTGACGCACACTTTTTGTGTGTACAGTCCGTGCTGCCGGGAGCGACAGGTTTGCAGTGTGTGTGTGTGTGTTTGTATATGTACATGTAGATTGTGTTATTTATTCTATATTTTTTAAATAAAGACACGTTGAGAATAAATTATTTATTAACACTGTACACACAAACACACACATACATACATTACAGCGGCGGTAAACCTCTTTATTAATTTGGTGGCTCTTCTCTGCGCACTCAAGTTCCATAATGTCTTTTCTATGGAGTGGTGTCCAAAATTGTACTCCATATTCAAGGTGTGGTCTTACTAATGCTTTGTAAAGGGGCATATTTATGTTTACGTCCCTTCCATCCATTGCCTGTTTTTTTGTTTAAAATTTTTTTATTTGGCATTAATACAGTTCACATAGTTACAGAAATATTTTGGCCTAATACAAGATTTTTTCATTTTGTTGGTGTTGTCAGGAAAAGTCTCAATGCTCCCCCGACCCTTCATCTTGGGTCAACAGGGGTAGCGTGAGTGTAGAAACAGAAAAAAAAGGGGGGGGGGGGGGAGGGGGGGGGGGGGGGGTGGGGCCTCCATCCTCCTCAGTTTCCATTGTTGGAGTCCCTGTTCTATCCCGACTCCTCTCTTGCTCCCTTGAGGTGTTTTAGGGTTAGTGTACCGTTTGGGTCAGCCATGGCTCCCATATCTTGTAAAAAGAAGCCGTGGTCCTTTTCAGAAAGGCTGATAGTTTCTCCATTTCCATCACCTCTTGTATCCTTTTTTTTACCGTTTGCTTAGATGGGGGAGACATCTTCTTCCAGGAGGCAGCCACCACACATCTGGCCGCCGTGAGAATGAAGGAGACTAATTTTCCTGTTGGTCGGTCAAGTGTCTCTAATGGCCTGGCCAACAGGTAGGTCAGCGGGTCAATGGGTATTATGAGGTCCGTGACCTCTTTTATTAAATTTTGTGTGGTTTCCCAGTATTTCTGAATTTCCGGACACGACCACCAGATATGGGCCATGTCCCCCTTTTGACCGCAACCTCTCCAGCATAGATCGGAGGCCAGGGGGTAGATTTGATTTATTCTAACTGGGGTAAGATACCAGGAAACAATATTTTGAATATATTTTCTTTGATTGAGGTACTTATAGAGGTTCCTGAGGCTTTTTCCCAAATACTCTCCCAATCCTCTCGGTCTATAACTATATTCAATTCTGCTGCCCAATGTAGCATGTAATCGTGGGTGGGGGCGTCTGTTGCCCTCTCCAGTTCTGCATAAATTTGTGTTATAAGACCTTTTTGGTGGGCTGTTTCCTTACATAGCGGCTCAAAACTAGTGAAAGGGGGAAATTCCAAGGTTGGGGATAATGTTTTAATAAAGTGTCAAATTTGTAGGTACTTGAAGACGTTCAGACCTACTATTTCATATTTGGTTTGTAAGCTTTGATAACTCAGGAACTGCCCAAAACTCTGGAGGTCGGCAACCGCTCTAATATTTTTTGCTTTAAATTGATCTAATTGTCTGGGCTCACAGCCAGGTGGGAATTTCGGATTTTTAAGAATTGGAGTAAATTGGGAATGAGGTGCCGTGAGCTTGAATTTGAGTTTGCATTTCGTCCAGGTCTCCCATGTATGTCTCATTGGACCTAATTTGAGTTTACTATTCTGCATGTCTTCCCTGCTCAGGGACCAAAGGCATGCTGGCAGTGAAGGCGTCCCGGCATATTGCGTTTCTATGTCTAGCCAGCAATATTGGCTTGGGTTTGCGTTCCAGACTACTACCTGTCGCAGCTGGGTGGCTTGGTAGTATCTTGTAATGTCTGGGACCCCAAGTCCTCCTCTCCCCCTTGAGGCCAGTAAGACTGTTCTGGCGATTCTGGGTTTTTTACCGTGCCAAATAAATTGGAAAATTAGTTTTTGGATGTTCTTTAATTCTGAGCCAGGGATGTGGACCGGGAGAGTCTGGAAGTGGTATAGCAATCTAGGGAGTATGTTCATTTTTACCGAGATCATTGTTCCGATCCATGATATTTGGTATCCTCCCCATTTATCTAGGTTTTGTCTGATTTTCCGAAATAGGGCCGGGTAATTATGTTGGTATAGAGATTGGTAGTTCCTCGATATCTTGACTCCCAAATATTTGATACAGGAGGAGCTCCATCGGTAGTTAAAATTTAGTTTTAATTTAGCGGACATGTCGGCGAAAGGAGAGATGCAAGAGAACGCCGACAAATGCTAATTGTTATTGTCTGTTGTGTTGTGTATACGTCTACCCCCCCCGTCCCTTGGTGTTTGTTCCCTTCCCCCTATCCTTTCAGAGGGGCCCGGAGAGAGTCGAGCGGGCGGAAAAAGCAGGAGACCCACGAAACGACAATATCAGAAAAACAGGACGAAGCTACGTCAGAGGGCCCGGCACAGTTCTACAAATGAGTAAGGACATAGTGTTAGTATCACATAATGTTAAAGGCCTTAATAGTCCTGCTAAAAGGAGAGTCGCATTTAGAGACTACAGACGCAAAGGTGCAGAAGTGCTCTTCTTACAGGAGACCCACTTTTCCCAAACCAACTTCCCCAAATACCTCAATAAAGACTTTAGGACTCACTTCCTGGCCTCAGCACGAGTAAAAAAGAGAGGGGTCGCCATCCTAATTCACAATCATATACCATTCAGACATGACAGATCATATAGCGACAGGGAGGGGAGATATCTGATAATCACAGGCACCATTAGGGAGTATCCAATAACATTGGCTACAATTTATGCCCCAAACGACAACGCGACATCTTTTTTTAGTAGTTTCTTCAATAAGCTAAGTAAAGTCGCAAAGGGGAACATCGTAGTGGCAGGTGACCTGAACAGAGTTCTCAATCCAAACCTTGACCGTTGCACAACCACTAACAAATCACTCAGACAGGACGTATTAACTTTGACAAAAGGCCTCACAAGTTGTCAGCTTATAGACATATGGAGAGAGCAACATCAAGGAGTACGCGAGTACACGTTCTACTCCCACCCCCATAACACATACAGCCGGATAGACTACTTCCTAGTATCCAATAGATTGGTCCCTGGGGTCTCTCGCTCAGAGATCCATGATATTTCATGGTCTGACCACGCACCTGTAGAGCTGCGGTGCACATTAGTTCCGCTGGACAGACCTAGAGCGAATTGGAAACTAAACGAGATCCTCTTAAAGATCCCAGACCTTGGGCGGGAGGTGGGGGGAAAAATTACAGAATATTTTGAGGAGAATGAGGGAAGCGTGGCGTCACAAGCCACATTGTGGGAAGCTCATAAGGCAACCCTCAGGGGAATATTGATGAATCTGGCCGCCAAACGGAAACGGGAAAGAGAGAAGAAAACTAAAGAGTTAGAAACACAAATAGCTGAGCTCTCTGCCCTGCACAAACTTAATAAGCGGGATCACACGCTTAAACAACTTTTAGATGCCAAAATTAAACTTAATCTTCTCCTCACCTCCCAGGCTGAGAGGGAAATGGCGTGGTCGAAGCGTAAATTTTATGAAAAAGCGAACAAACCTGATACACTCCTTGCCAATAAGCTAAAAAAGAAGCTTCAAAATTACTCGATTCACGCAATTCGGAACCAAAGGGGAGACCTTACCTCCATACCTGGGAAAATGGTAGAGGAATTCAAAATTTATTATGAAAAACTATATAATGGAGACAAGGTCACCCACAACACTAAGACGGGTGAGTTATTAAACACCTTCCTGAAAGAGGCAAAATTACCAACCTTAGGAAGGGCTGAGAGAGAAGCGCTACAGGCGGACTTTACCTTGGAGGAAATTTTGGAAGTCATCAAAGCATTAAAACCGGCTAAGGCGCCGGGACCAGATGGCTTCTCTAATTTGTATTATAAGAAGTACGCCAAAATTCTAGCCCCACATATGCTAAAATTATTTAACGGCGTACTAGAGGGGGCCTCCTTCCCAGCACAAATGCTTCAGGCGTCCATCTCGGTGATCCACAAACCCGGAAAGGACCCGGCAGACTGTAAGAGCTACCGGCCCATTTCACTGATTAATTCTGATATCAAAATCTACTCCAAACTTATAGCGAACAGGGTGGGTAGTGTCCTTCCCGGGTTAATCCATGCAGATCAGGTGGGGTTTATCGGAGGAAGGCAAGCGGCAGACAACACCAGAAGAATCATTGACTTGATTGATCTGGCCCAAAAGAAAAATACACATTCTATGGTGCTAAGTCTGGACGCGGAGAAAGCCTTTGACAGAATAGACTGGCCCTACCTAACGGAGACTCTGAAGGCATTTGGCTTTGGAGGACGCCTAATGCGGGCCATCATGGCACTGTATGGGGGCCCAGCGGCGAGAGTGAGGCACCAGGGCTTTCCTTCTGAGCAATTCTATATAAAAAGTGGAACGAGACAGGGATGCCCGCTGTCGCCGTTGCTGTTTGCCCTTTGTATAGAGCCCTTGGCGGCGCACATTCGTAATAGCCCAGATATAACAGGCATTTCAGATGGAGAGCAAGAGTATAAGGCCGCTCTATATGCGGATGATGTTATCTTAACACTATCTAAACCGCTCACGTCCCTTCCTAATGTATTTGAAATTCTGGGCAAATTTAACCATATTTCTGGCTTTAAGATTAATCAGTCTAAATCAGAAGCCCTCAATATAAATCTTCCCAAAGAAGTTGAAAAACTGATTGATCTCAACTTTAATTTTAAATGGCAACCCTCCGCTATCAAATATTTAGGGGTATATCTTACACGGGACTACAAAACTTTATATAAGGCAAACTTTCCCAGGTTAATAAAGGCGCTGGGGGAGGATCTCAGAGTATGGGCAAAAGGGGGCATCTCATGGATTGGAAGGATACACTGCGTGAAGATGAATCTCCTCCCAAGGATGTTATATCTTTTCCAGAGCCTACCTATACCATTGGTCCGCTCTGACATCCTCTCTCTTCAGTCAGCAATAATGAAATTCATTTGGAATAAGAAAAACCCAAGAATTGCTAAGGGTATTTTGACGAGACCCACAACCAGAGGAGGGCTAGCGGTACCTTGTTTGTTCGCTTACTACAAAGCGGCTCAATTGGCCCAAATTCTTCAATGGCACACAGACCCAAGCCTTAGGAGATGGGTAGAGTTGGAGAAAAAGTGTTGTGCACCAATTGACATCCAAACGCTGATCTGGTTGCCCAAGGGAAGGGCACGTCAGATCGGCACGCCGCTACAGACCATTGCCAATTCTATTCGGGTGTGGGAGGCCACCAAATTTAGTTGTAAATTAACCACAAAGGCATCACTCATGACGCCAATCATCGGCAACCCTGATTTCGCTCCGGGCCTGAACAGTAAAAACATGAAGTACTGGACACAAGCGGGCATTACCCAACTTAATGATCTGAGGGACAGGATACATATACAATCATTTGAACAAATCAAATCCGCAAAAAATATCCCAAATACAGAATTTTTTAGGTACCTCCAGATCAGAGATTTTTACAACAAAACTCCAATTAGACCAGCACGTACTAATTTCGAGCAGCTGTGTTCCAGAGATACGGACACAAGGGGACTCACATCTAGAATGTACAGGGAGGTGGTCTGTCCGAAGATGACAAGCGAGACCCGGTTACACTACATTCGACAGTGGGAGACTGACTTAGGGGAGACGCTAGAGGACGAGGAATGGGAGCAGATCACACAAGCAGCAGCTAAAAGCTCCATCTGTACCACACTAAAGGAGAACGCGTATAAGGTCCTGATGCGGTGGTACTACACCCCATCTAGATTAGCTAAATTTGTTGGGGGCTACTCCCCGCTCTGCCCAAAACAGTGCGGGGAGGTGGCTGACTTGCGACACATGCTGTGGTCCTGCACAAAAGTGGCCCCGATTTGGGAACAGATTAGAGATTGGTTACAGCGGATTCTCGGTTGGGAGATCCCCCTGGACCCGTGGTTGTTCCTACTGGGCAGGCGGGTCCAGGGTATGCCAAATGCGACGCACAAATTAATCGCGCATTTTGCAATAGCCACTAGATGCGAGATCGCAGCATTATGGAAGCAACCAGTAATTCCAGTTATCCCCAAGATTCGAAATCGGATTTGGCACGTTTGCCGGATGGAACAATTAACGAGTTTGGTTAATGACACCGGCACAAACTTCCTAAAAGTCTGGTCGCCTTGGCTGACACAGACAGACATCCCCGGGGTGGATGCCACCGCAATCCTGCTATAATAGGTACAGGCGCGTTCTCCTCTGGGGGTCAGAGCCCAGACGACGAACAGCGACGAACAGGTAGGTGACAGCCCCCAGGGTAGCAATCCAACACACCTAGTCTATAGGGATAACTCGGCATACTCGAGATGGAGACAATGAGGGATATCTACAAAGATAAGAAGCTCATAAGAGACTATACGTCGGTAGGCATACCCGGAGAAAACCCCTCCCCCCTTCTCCCCCCCTCCCTTGTCCATCGTCTAGTTTGTCTTGTTTGTCCTATATGTTTGCTTCTTGTTCCATATTGAGGCAGTTCAAATAGTCTAATGTATGATAGAAAAACTTTATTGGGATGCTTTAATACAATGGGCTGTGATACAATGTAAGAATCTGTGAACCCAATAAAGAAAAATTTGAAGTTGAAAAAAAAAAAAATTTCGTTTTAGGAGTTTCACCTCTGGCTCTGGCAGGCTTAAATTCAGAGCTTCGGATTTGTCACTATTGATTTTGTATCCTGAGATTCTTCTGAAGTCTAGGAGTTCTTTTTGGAGGTTGGGGAGGGAAATTTGGGGTTTGGAAAGAGTTAAGATGACATCATCTGCGAATAGGTATATTTTATGTTGCTTGTGCCCAATTTCTATTCCTTGGATGTCTACATTGGTTCGAATTGCAGATGCCAGGGGTTCTATGGTTAGTGCAAAGAGGAGAGGGGACAGGTGGCACCCCTGTCGAGTACCGTTTGTGATCTCGTATCTCTGATTGCCCCCTGGTAATTTTACCATTGCTGACGGGTTCTGGTAGAGTCTACAGACCCCTTCTAGGTATGCGTCTTTGAAGCCAAATTTACGCATAGTGTGGTCCAAAAATAGCCAATCTATTCTATCGAACGCCTTCTCTGCGTCTAGGCTCAAGAGTAGTGCTTTGGTTCCTGTTGGGTGGACATGACCAATAATATTGATTATCTTACGAGTGTTGTCTGAGGCTTGCCTGCCCGCGACAAATCCTACTTGATCAATGTTTATTAGTCTCGGTAAGATGGGGTTTAATCTATTTGCAAGTATTTTACTATATAATTTAAGGTCAGTGTTGAGAAGAGAGATTGGACGATAGCTTCCACATTGCATCGGGTCTCTGCCTTCCTTGTGTATAATGGCTAGGTTAGCAAGGGACATTGAAGAGGGGATTTGGTTCCCTTCCATAAAATGGTTAAACGTTTTTAGGAGATGCGTGGATAGTGTGGGCAAGAATCTCTTGTAATAGACATTGGTGAAACCGTCAGGGCCAGGTGACTTAGAGAGTTTTAACGCTTTGACCGCCTCTTCCAGTTCCTCTTTTGAAATCTCAGCGTTGAGGACTGTGTTTTCCTCCACCGTCAATGTAGGGAGGTGACATTTGTCTAAATATTGTTTTATAGATTTGGTTGCTATCGGTTCAGGTCGGCCATTTTTGGATCTTAGGTTATGTAGCTCGGTATAATATTTAGTAAACTCTGCTGCTATTTTGTTATCGCTGTATTGTATCTCACCAGATCAATTCTTGATCGCCGTTATTTGGGATCTCTTTTGTATTCCTCTCAGTCTGCTAGCCAAAAGCCTGTCGGCCTTGTTACCCTTATCATAGTATTGTTGATTGGTCCATTTGAGGGCCTTCTCAACGTCTTCTAGCTGGGCTTGTCTAAGTTTTATTCTGGCTGCTGTTAGAGCTTTATATATTTTTTTTGATGGGTTAGCTTTATGGGTTTGTTCTATTGTCCTAATGTTATCTGTAAGTTCTCTGATTAGCGTTTGTCTGACTTTTTTTCCTATGGGATGCGATAGAGATGAATTTCCCTCTAATTGCTGTACCAGGGAGGGGGGAGGGGAGGGGCGAAGGGGAGGGAGGGATAAAGATCTGCTGGGACAGGGTCAGCAGATAGAAGGTAGATATGATTAGGTCCCTTCTAGGTCCTAATGTAATGTTGCCAGGTCCTTGGGCGACCAGCATTTGGGCTAGAGTGCCCTTCTGGGGTGGTTCCGGTTCCGACGACCGGTGGGCAACAGAGGGGTCCAGACCCTTAGTTGCTTATGTTTAGCACTTTCCCCCCTCTGTTTCCTTACTTTGGTTCGTTTCTCTGCTATAGTATTTTTGAAAAAGAGCGGAAGCGAGGGGGAGAGAGGGGCAAGGATTGGGGAAAGGGGGGGACAGGATTTTTAGATTGGAATACGTTTCATATTTGGGTGATGCTCCGCAGTATATAACAACACTCAATACCAACATTTACTTTATCACATGAAATTAACAATGTATCAGAGTTGCTTAGCATGGTAATGGGGTAAGCCTCAGTTGGGGTGGAGTGGCATGAGAGCCAGGATCTTGAGGGCCTGCGCTGATCATGTCCACTCCCCTTAGGGTTCGCCCTGTTATGGTCTCCTAAGAGTACCGTGTCTCTTCTACTGGAGGGGGATATGAGGGGGGGACTGTGTGGTGAGGGGAGGGGGGAAATGGAGGGGGGGGGGGGGGGGCAGGGGGGGGGGGGGGGGGGATGTTGTTGATGGTACATTGTTTTATAGTACACAGTGACATTTAGCAATAGTACATCATTAAACTTGAAATGAGTGCACAAGCACAATGATTACCAACATCTTGAGAGCTTATTTTGAAGATAAACATAGCAGTTTATGTATTACAGTGTTCCTTGGTATTCTCTTATATGTCAACATGTGTGAATACAGTCACTCAGCGTCAGCCGTCACTTGAAATGGGTAAGGCTATAGATGTATGTACAGCTAAACCCCGTTATAACGCGCCTCGCTATACCGCGATTCGGTTGTAACGCGGTTTTCCCGTGGCTCCCGTTTAAAAAAAAAAATAAATAAATAAATTTTTTTTAATTTTAAAAAAAATTTTTTTTTTTTTTTTGCACACTGCACACACTGCACACACTCACTGCACACACACTGCTCATTGCTCACACTGCACACACACTGCACACAATCACTGCTCATTGCTCACACTGCACACTGCACACACACTGCTCATTGCACACACTGACACACTGCTCATTGCTCACACTGCTCACACTGACACACACTGACAC
The DNA here is from genome assembly GCA_036426205.1 of Ascaphus truei. Taxonomy (NCBI): domain Eukaryota; kingdom Metazoa; phylum Chordata; class Amphibia; order Anura; family Ascaphidae; genus Ascaphus; species Ascaphus truei. The sequence goes on from WSYH01015073.1 coordinate 10,954, forward strand.
ACTGCTCATTGCTCACACTGCACACACACTGCACACACACTGCTCATTGCTAACACTGCACACACTGCACACTGCACACACTACACACACACACATATACATAAATCAGCCTTACCTTGGGGATGATTGGTGAGGCATGTGGCTGCAGGAAGGGGGGGGGGGGGGGATCAAGTATGATACTTGTTGAGAGCCAGTATACAGCGAATTAAAATAATGAACGGATGTAGTAGTGGCTGTGGCCAATATGCTGCCTGTACTCAGGGGGACAGAAATAACAGCATAGGGGCCCTATAGCAGGACTGAAACCCTATGGGTGACTGTGGTATTGGAGGTAACCACACAACTGCCCGAAAAACCTAGCTAGAGAGGGAGGTAAGTTCCCACCTCAACGGGGTAGCCAGTTTATAGTATACTTGGCTAATCCCTATATTGAGGTGTAGACAGATCTGCCCTTCGGCTGATAGTCTAGGGGTACACCTGTATGTGCCAGGTGTCGCTTGGTATAGTGCTATGTATGCCAAGAAATCAAGTATACTCTAATAGCATTAGGTTAAAAAATGTTTACCTGCCAGTGGGCTATTCGTGTATGCAAAAGGTATAACGTGACAGGCAGAGTCAGTAGCTGCTAGAACAGTACACAAGTAATGCATGTTTACATGTAACATCCATAGGTATGGACCGTAGAATACATCCGTCCGTGGTAGCAATCCTAACTCTTAGGTAGTGGCTGGGCACCTTCGGCTAATGCAGGGTGCTCAAGTATACCAGCCAAGAGTGAATTACTAGTTAAAAAACATATAGAATGCTAGAATAGCATAGCCCCACAAGAGGAGCTACTGGGGACGGACGCGCTCCGATCACGAGCACACGTCCCGCCCCTCTGACGTAATGATATCATCAATCGCCGACGTACGTTTCGCTGGTGCTTGCTTTGTCAAGGCTGGATATGAGCGTCTGTTATGCCCCCTGTATTTATGAGGTAAGCAATCCTCTGATTGGTTGTGACGTGTTCCCTGAATTTAAATGCTTTGAATGTGTGCACGCATTAGGGGGCATGCCTTCACAAACCCCTTTGGTATACACAGCGGGAGAAGTCCTTGTGCTGGCATGCAATAATGATGGTATATAGTGGGAATAATTCCCAAAAGAGCAGTGGTACGAGCAGGTATGGTGTATGCTAATCAATGGGTCAGTTAAATGAAGGGGCTGAATACAAACCCCTCATTAAGTCCCCTTGGGGCCAGAGAGTGTATATCCAGCGTGATTCCATTTTTAGCAGTGCCTGGTCCCAATTACCCTTCCTGATACCCATGTTAAGCTGGTCAATCCCCTTAAAGGTAAGTGCCAACGGATCCCCTTGGTGGTGGTCGTTCTCGCGAGACTTCGACCTCCGATGACGTCACAGCGCTATCTCCACTCCGTTCTGCAGCGCGTCTCACTCTGCTCGGTTTGCAATGTCTGCAATGTCTGCAGGGACTGCCCTACGCGTTTCTCCTCTAGGGCTTCCTCAGGCATCCAACCAATATTAGCATCCTTAGGCCACATAGAGTCCACTCTTCAGAGACCCGTCAAATCGTAATCACGGTTGGGGATGTAGAGTCCCCAATTCATGTATCCAGTAGGCCTCACGTTTTTTAAGGGTAAGAACACTATTACCTTCACGTCTCGGTTTCGAGATGTGATCTTATGATTTGCACCCGTTGCTGACTGATACCATGTCCTGCTGCTACAAAAAATGCGGACACTGGTTGATCTTGAACCCTACGTCGAATCGTGTATTTATGCTGGCTCACCCTCTCCTTCAGTTTGCGGGTTGTTTCGCCAACATAGGCCATGCCACAGGGGCACTTGATTAGGTACACCACAAAGTCTGTGTCACATGGGGTGTGTGGTATTTACGTCCTGTTTGAGGATGTGTGAAAGTTAAGCATCATTGAATACACAGCTCCTGGGTGTTGGTAATTGTGTTCTCTATGGTTTCTCTATGGTTATTCTCCCTATATATTCCACTCTTTCCTCATTGACAATACAGAGCTTGAGAAAAGACCTTGTGGTCAGAAACGTACGTCGCTCTGGAGTTCCTGTGACTGCCTGATGTATTTCTAAAGATTAAATAACTTTTCATTTTGAGTGTGCTGCGGATTATATCTTTTTCTATATCTTACAGACCGGTTGGTGTTCCCTGTCTATCTGCTACAGTAGCACCTGGATTTCTGATAAGCATATATTACTTTTTTATGTTAAAGTTCTCTGTTTGTGTGCACCCAGCATCAGCTTTCGTGTGTGTGTGTGTGTATGTATTGTGACAGAGTTACTGACTCAGTAGGTTGGAACAGTGAAAGGAGAGATGCTGCAGCCAGTTCACAGAGTGTTAATCTCCTCAGAGAGAAAGCACAGCTGAAGATTAAACAGGGGCTGAACTCATCAGTGACACAAGTGCTTTAAAAAGCAGGAAGTTGCTCACATAAGGTGAGCTTGTTTTTCCACGTGAGGGTGGAGAGACCTCTCCCAGCTAGGAAGCCATAGCTTGTGGCTGTAATAGGTCCCATCAAAAACAAAATAGTTGTGGGTAAGCACATAGTTAAGTAAGTCCAAGACAAAGGAGTAATCTACAGTCTCTAGTTGTGAGGAAATGATTAACAGCACCTAGACCATTCTTGTGGATGATTGAAGTATACAATGATTCAACATCTAGACTTACAAGAATGGTCTCAGATGTAATATTGATACCATTGAGTTTTGTTAGGGTATCTTTCGTGTCTTGAACGTATGATGGTAAGCTAATGACAAAGCCCATGAGGACTTTGTCCAAATAGATGCTGCTACCTTCAGACAGACAGTTATTCCCCGAGGCGATAGGACGTCCAGGTGGGGACTATAATCACTTATGCACTTTGGACAAAGTATAAAATTTCACCACAGTTGGAGATTTTGGGTACATAAATTCATATTCTTGTCTGCTTATCATGTCCCTATCTAGGGCTTCTTGTAGAATACTCAACAGATATTTTTTATATTGAGAAGTTTGACTACTGTCTAAGATCTCAAAACACTCCTTGTCACCTAAGAGTCTTTTATTTTCCTTAAGATAGGCTTCAGTATCTTGGATCACGATGTTGCCGCCTTTATCAGACCTTTTCATAGTAAAGGCTTTATTAGACATAGGGCTCTATGCAGTAAGCGCCGAAAAAGTGCAATGGCCAAGCTTACCGATTTGGCATGATGTTGGCGATTTTCCCTCTCTGTATGCAGTAAGTGCCGAATCCCTTCAGAATAAGTCGAAAACATTTCCGCCCACTCTCACGATGATTTGCCGATCACACACAGGTGCATCGGCGTGCATGGCGGGGTGATGTTAGGTTCGCCAATGAAACTTCTTGCTGAATCAGGCAAAGCAAGCATGTATTGGATAGCGCAGCCTATTTAAAGGCAACGTGTACTGTTAATCATTCTCTGTGTTGTTGGGAGTGAGAGAGAGAGAGACGCACAGAGCTGGGCGATTTAATATTTGCATATTGACTGAGAGAGTTGTTGTGTATTGTGAGAGGTTTGTCCTTTGTTGTTTTGTTTACATCTTTGTCTTGTATTGTATGTGTAAGTGTTTAGTGTGATTGGCTATACATTTGTTTTCAGTTTTTTGTGAGTGCTAGAGGTATGGCCGCAAGGCATGGGAAGAGTGATACTGGTGTGAGTGGTACTGCTAGACGTGCTAGTACGCGTCGGAGTGAACGTACGGTTCAGGGGAATGATGTTGCTGGGAGTGCGAGTGCTGTTGCTGGGAGTGCGAGTGCTGTTG
>WSYH01015074.1:0-14749 GCA_036426205.1 Ascaphus truei
CCCCCCCCCCCCCCCCCCGAACCCATAGCGCACCTACCATGAAAAAATATCTTTTAGCGCGCAACTTTTACTTAACTGTTTTCTTATTGTGATACAGAAAAAACATTAAATCTCCCCCTCCTCATACCTCACCCCTCCCCTCCTCATACCTCCCCCCTCCCTCTCCCTTCTCCCACCCTCTCCCTCCACCCATCCTCTCTCCCTTCTGCCCCCCTCTCTCCCTTCTGCCCCCCTCTCTCTCCCTTCTTCCCCCCTCTCTCTCCCTTCTGCCCCCCCTCTCTCTCCCTTCTGCCCCTCCTCTCTCCCCTCTGCACCCATCTCTCTCCCTTCTGCCTCCTCTCTCCCCCCTTTCCCCACCCCCCCAAACAGCCCGTTTTTCACACCCAACCAGCCCGTTTTTAACAAACAGCCAGCCCTGTTTTTCACAATAACCCCCCCTACCCACCGCACCAGCCCGTTTCTCACACCCACCTCCTCACCCCTGCACCAGCCCGTTTTTCATTTATTTACAAATACAATGTTAAAACATATTAAGTGTACAGCAATTCAAAACATCAACAGGTGTATGGTTTACTGCTAGTGAAAACATTTATGTACAGAAAGTCAAAACATTTACAGTCAGTCAGTATGGTTAACAGTCACATGGTGTTATCAAAAAAAAATCTTTAATCATAAAATATACAAAACGCAACATCTCCTTTATTAAAGTACAGAAAGTTAAAACATTTACAGTAGGATGGTGTACAGAACAGTCAGTCAGGCCTGCACCTGCACCAGTGCCTGCACCTGCACCAGTCCTCGAGGGCCGCAAACAGGCCCAGTTTTCAGGATAACCATGAAAACCGGGCCTGTTTGCAGCTCTCGGGGACTGGAATTGTGAAGGTCCTGTGTGTACAGTAAGTAAAAACATTTCTTTATTAATACAAGTTAAAACACGCAACATCTCCTTTATTAAAGTACAGAAAGTCAAAACATGTACAGTACAGGACAACAGTATGGTGTTATTAAAAAAAATTCTTTATTCATAAAATATACAAAACGCAACATCTCCTTTATTAAAGTACAGAAAGACAAAACATTTACAAAAAATATACAACAGTGGAACAGTCACGCAAATTCGATACCCACCAGATTGTCCTTCCAGGGCCGATGCCTTGTATGGCGCAAAATGCCATTAATGGAGTCTCGAACGCTTTTCATTAAAGGATCTGTCATTGAAAAATAGCGCCGCAATTCCTCCACAATAGTCTTTCTTAAATTTTCAGGAAGCGCCCTTTTTTCGCGATTTCCTTCATAGTTCACTTTATAGGCCCACTCGCAGTACACCAAGTAGGACACGTGGTGCTTAAAAATTAACATGGCATACTTGTGGGGTAAACCAGCACTCATCACCCTATACTTCTCCCTGAGTGCCGGTGGCAGCTCGCGCAGGATGATGTCGGGCACCGTATCAATGCAAGCGTATGTAGGTTTGGTTCTAGGAGCGGGTGTTCTTCTGTGAGCGGGTGTGCTGGTGGCGGTGGGCGAGGGTAGGTTGTGTGGGAGGAAGTTTTCCTCCTGTCTTGGTCGCCGTGTTGTCTCCTGGCGTGGTCTTGACGGGGTTGTCATGTTATCCTCCTCCTCAACAGCATACATGTACACAAAATCTTCTGGTGGAGGGGGTGCGCTTGGTGTTGGAAGGTGGTCGAAGGTCCCATTCATCAGATCCATGCCACCCTCCTGCTCCGGCGTTGGGGATACAGGGGCATGAACACAGAGCAAATTATGTATCCCCGCTATGTCAGTCTCTATCTTCTCCATCCGTCGATCCATCTTCTCCATTCGTTGATCCATCTTCTCCATCCGTTGATCCATCTTCTGCATCCATTGATCCATCTTCTGCATCCATTGATCCATATTTAGCATGGTCTCCAGTAGCAGATCTATCTTTACCAGCACAGTAGTGTTCCCGGGGATATCCACACTTAACCCATTCAGCATGCGGTCTAAAGAGCTGGTTCTTGTGCATGGCATGCTGTGGACATCTGGGTGGATGGGTGCTACGGAGGATGAGATGGGGGTTCCATGGAGAGAAGCGGCAGCTTTGCCGAAGAAGGATGGAGGAGGTGACCTGTGGATTTCCGGGCGAGAAGCGACAGAGTCGTCTAAGCGTAATGGAGAAAGTGACCCGTGGATTTCAGGGGCACCAGCGGCAGCTTCGTCGAAGAGCAGTGGCGAATATGGCCTGTGGGTTTCCGGGAGAGCGGCGGCAGCGTTGTGGATGAGTTGTGGAGAAGATCGGCTGTAGATTTCCGGGAGAGCGGCGGCAGAGTCGTCGAAGTGTATGGGAGGAAGTGGTCTGAGGGTTTGATGGGTTGGCTGCCATTTGGTTTGCGTTGAGTGTACATCATCGTATTTCTTCTTGACATAATAAGGCTTGCATGTTTTAAAACCCTTAGCCTTTGGGGTCAGAAGAAAGGTTTTCTTTATTGGCCTTAGCCTGTCGCTTTGGCCTTGGCTTGGAAACGGCTGCCGCCTTTCGCTTTTTCTGTGTGACAGGCACGGCAAAGGCGAGTGGCTTCCTGCGTCCGTAGAATCGGGGTGTATCCATGGAAGCAGATGGCACAATGCAGTATCTGGACAAGGGCAAGTTCAGATACAGATCATCGAGTGGGAGGCTATGCAAAGTGTGTAACCTTTTATGCATGGCGACGAGGTACAGGTGTTGAAAGTGGGCGTACTCTAATGTGAGTCATTAACGTATAAATACACCATCAATTTTGTGGATTCACTGCACATTGAATACACATCGACTAAACATCGAATATACAGTCTTGTGTTTGTATTTCTTTCTACTCACAGCAATGCCTGTTAAAAAGATTTCAAAGGAGCTCAGCATGAGAATTAAGGAGAGGTACACGAGCGGACACCGAATTTCAGATATCCAACGCTGGTTAGCTGCTTCTGGCCTCGTTGTGCAATCAACCACCGTGTGCTATCATGCACACGGAAAAAACAGACAACGCACGAGGACACCAACGGTAACTAACGCGTAAGTATATTTATATAACTAAATAATACAATAATATATCATATATTGCTGCATATTAATAGAACTATATATTGTGTAGATTTCTCTAATTGTATAGTTATTTCGGTATATTTTTATAACAGTATATATATTGTTTTAATTGCTGCATATTAATAGAACTATATATTGTGTAGATCTATCTTTTTTTATAGTTATTTTGGTATATTTATATAACTACAATATATATATTGCTGCATATTAATAGAACTATATATTGTGTTGATCTCTCTAATTTTATAGTTATTTCTGTATATTTTTATAACAACAGTATATATATTGTTTATATTGCTGCATATTAATAGAACAATATATTGTGTAGATCTATCTCATTGTATACTATTTTTACTGCAAATGATGTGCTGTATTTGTGGCCTACTGCACTGTAACTTACCGGATTGTTGTTTTTCTGTACATTGTAGGGAGACAACTCTTCTGGTCGACAAAATAAGTGAAGAGAATGATGAGAACAGTGCATTAAGGGTCAAATACACTCTGCAGCAAAATCACAATCTCACTGTATCCAAGACCAGGATAAAGAAGATGAGATACAGAATTGGATGGAAATATGGACGTGTGAGGTTAGTACTGGACAGTACAGGAGGTAAAAGTGTTGTTTAAGAAACTGTACTGTACCTATAAAATTATTTATTCCTTGTCATTACATAGCGTACCCTATGATAAGGGACGTTAACAAAATCAAGAGAGTGGTCCAGGCCCAGGCATGGATCGACAGTGGAGAAACTTTCCAGGATTGCATCTTCACTGATGAGTCTACTGTTTCGCGGGAGAGATTTGCCACCTTTGCATTCCACAAAAAAGGTCGCATATCTATGAAGCAGCGTCCAAAACACCCAGTGAAGAACTTCGCAAGCAAGCAGTGGTGAATTTACAGACGCATGCGCAGTAATCATCAGCTTTGTACTGTAGCTCCCATCCCAAGGAGGATTACACGCAGGCGCAGTGAGGTGACGCTCGGCTAGGGACGGATTAAAAACACAATGGCAAGCTTCAGAAACTGAATGACTCTGTAGTCTGTCGATAAGAATTTCAAATCCTTGAGCGAGCCATGTGTGTGTGCGTGGGGAGGGGGGGTACAGGGTACAGCAGCATGAAGGATTAGCTGTACTGCAGTTCAAAGAAATGACATAATTTCAAAAGGCAGGTCACCATAATAATTTGATCCCTAAACCCCCAAATACAGTACATAAAAAGCACACAAATCAACCATGTGCAGTCAAACGCACAGTGTCGCAGTCAAAAGCTACAGCACAGATTGAATATCGTAATATCAAGATAGTTTAGGCAGGCTTGTGTGAAGAAAATAAAAATAAAAAATGAGGAGAAAAAAAAAATATATATATTTTTTTTTTGGTCACTCACTCTCGAACTTCGCAAGCAAGCAGTGGTGAATTTACAGACGCATGCGCAGTAATCATCTGCTATCAAGCAGGAATGTGATTGAAACCAGAAAGACACACATTCAAAGGAATGGTGTGGGAGAGGTGTACTGCACTGTAGATAAGATAAGAAGTTGAAATACTGCAGTGCACTAAATTATCCTGTGTGTGCGGGGGCGAGCGAGGGGAGAGCGCTGTATATGCCGAAATGTGATACTGTTACAGCACACGCCTATGCGTTTCAACAATTTTCAAATGAGACATACAGCACTTCAAATGCATGTATAAATATGCAAATTTACAATTACTGCGCGCGCACACGCAGACTGTGTACTGACGTAGGTTGAACTGCTAAAGTATTAGACTTCCAAGACAACAGCTCGCGAACGCCCCCCTGAGTTTTTAGACGGTATTGCAGTATTGCAGACAGCGATAATAAAATGCTAATATTACGAGCGCTAAAATACCGCAATACACTCCGGACAAAAAAAAAACGCTTCTGTCCGCGGTTGTCAAAGTTGCACCGATTCGGCCGCATTAGGATAAAGGCGGCCGCCACTGTAGGAGAAGGAAGAAAGTCTGTCCTGCGCTCTGGCCATGAATGCCAGCACACTTAGGTGTCAAGTGAGTCACTTGGAATGGAGCAGGGAGACATAAATGGACCAAAAAGAGGTCGGAGCTGGGAAGGGAAACCTTACCTATGTAAGCTCACTTGAAAAACCTCGGTCCTGCTCTCCTCTGTGCTCTGGTTCAAGGCGTGCAGCCTTCTGTGTATACAGCATAGGAAGGAAGAGAAATCCGGCACAACAGCTTGTGACAAAATCCAAGGCATTTCCGGGTTGTAGAAAAACTTTATTGAGACTTGACGAACAGAACAGGCTACACCACAGTCTCCCCCTCAATGCGTTTCACGCTAGAATCAGCGCTTCATGTAGGAGAACCTGATTCAATTCCAGGTATCAGCTCCTTGTGACCTTGGATATAGTCACTTTATCACCAAAAATCACAGATTGTGACCTCATCGGAGCAGGGACTGTGTCTGTAAAAAGTCTTATGTATTTCCATACTGTGCAATATACTGTCATTCTGAAGTGCTTTGAGTCCCATTGGAAGTAAAGCTCTATATGAAAAAAGTTATTATAACTTAAGGATTTCTTTTCATAGTACATGTTAATGGATAAAGACATTTTTATGTTGATATGTGTCACGCAGACCACACCTGTGAGTACGTGACCTGCATATGGTATAAAGGTTAATACACACAGTTATCTAGTTGACCCCAGTGTGGGTGATTAGGCCTACCGGGAGGGTTACTACTACTAAGGTAATTAAGGGGTTAACTCCTCCTGCTACCCACCTTAGAGGCCTAACCACACAAAGGAATAGGCAAATGCCCTAGTAGCCAGGTAGTTGGCTAGAGTAGCCATATGTTAACTCTGGTTGGAAATCTAAGTCACGTGCTCACTTGTGTGCTGTTCATGACAGATGGTATATGGGGACGGATTGAGTGGAGATATTGTTCATTTGAGGGACCTTTGTGAAGGTGAAAAATGGGCCAGGTTGAGAGCTGCATATTAACCCTTGTCCCGTATGAATGTCACATGCTCACAGGTGTGCCGTACGCGACACTGTAGCTGCACAAATTTTGTATGGTAGAAAACGAGCTCTAAGTACTGTACAATAAATGTCTGTGTACAGAATGCAGACCTCACGCTTTTCCTGCTCACTCACTCTACTAATCAAATGGCTACCATGTAATAAATGTTAGAAAAACACGTGGTTTGGGGATTAGACAAAGCAAAACCTGGACAGAAAAACATCAGATTCTACACCACCAAAAAAACACAGCCAACGTATCCAACACAACATTCCGCATCCCTCAACCCCCACCCACCCCAACCATCCATTGTGATTCTGAGCACTGAGATGCGGCTGTTGTTTAATGCAAACAAAGAAACACGCTCACCAGGCACTCAATGCAGCCTCATTCAGCATGAATCATGGGAATTCCCCTGGCCCTCCCCCTGAGTGCCTGAGCCTCAGCTGGGTGGAACTGGTCCTCTACAACAAAAGGTTTCAATAAATTCTTGTAATACACTGATTACATGCATTCTACACAGCCATTTTCACTTCATCATTACAGATGCTGAAGGTTCATCAAAGTCAAAACCTTGTTCATGTAGAAACCACATCCAGCGAGACAGAATATCACTATTGAATAATTAAGGTAATGTACAGTATGCCATTCCATGGCATATACCTGAACTACGCATTTGCACAAATTCAATGGAATGACACAACAGCACAGTTTAATTAATGCATGTATTTCTTCTCGATGATGTTACAGGTTAAACTGTACAAGATACAGCTAGAAGCAGATGTTAGTGGAAAAAGGTTGTATTATTGTAACAAAATTATATTACTTTCCAAAATCTGTTATTTCTCTCTCTAATTTACTTTAATAAAAATATCATTGATGTAACAGGGTAGGTCCAGCTGTACCTGTTTCTCCCCACATAGTGTATCTGCTATGTTAGTCCTGTTAAGATCAAGGCATTAGCAAGTTAATCTGTGGGCCCTTGACCCCCTTCCTGCTTCCCCAGAAAGTGAAGGAAGGTAGGTGGTGTCTCATGACCTGTGTACAGCCCCTTGTAGGTGGGTACAGTCCATGAGCCTGCCCCGTCCAAAAGTTTCTACGGGGGAGTAGGCTAAAGTTAGAGAGGAGTCTGCCTCTGCACCTCAGGGTGTGAGGAAGTGGATGGAGAGTTCCTCTGAGCTCCTCCTGGAGTAAGGAGGGTGAGTGTGTCCCTCTCTGATCCCTGGCTAGGGTGAAGCAGGGTGAGGTGATGGTGGGAGCTGCGAGTTTTCCCCATGGCGGGGTATGCTTGCTCACTTGGGCTAGATAGCCTATGACCACATGGAGCAGAGCAGTTGAGAGATAAAGCACCGTCCAGAAGTCCTGGGACGTAGGCAGAAGATTATGCTGCTAAAGATGCTGTGCGATGCTGTGAATAAATATCCTGCAAAGATACCTCAGCCTAAGGTGTCAGCTCCTGAGCTGGGGAGAAGTCAGTGTGTAGTGATGGGGGCTGATGCCTGTGTTTTGTGGGAGACATCACTGCTGGAGGCGCTGACACCATTGTGAAGAACCAGAATCCTGTGAGAGCCAATCCTGTCATGTCTCATAACAACATGCAGACAACTCAGACCTCCTGCGTGGTGAAGCACCACAACAGCGAGGTAATGCGCTCCTTTCCCATACACTGGCCTCTAAGTGAGGGGGGGGGGCACGTGTTACATAATGATTAATAAGTCTTAGTTATCTGAAGTTTATGAAGTGAAACTTCTATGCTGGCACCTACCAAATTAAAATTTCCCAGGGAGTAAATCGGCTTGATGGAGACGGAAGTGCAGTCCCGGAAGTTACGTCACTGCTGGCAGAAGAGGCCTCCCACACTCGGCGTGCATGTGCAGGAACAGTTGCTAGCTCAGCGCGCCTGCGCAGTAGGCAACAGCTGGGCGCGCTCGCCTGCCAGTGGGCAGCAACAGCCGGAGCTCGACGCGAACACAGCAGCAGCCAGAGCTCAGCGCGAGCACAACAGCAGCCAGAGTTTGGCACATGCACAGCGGCAGCCAGAGCTCAGCTCGAGCACAGCAGCAGCCACTGTCGGAGCTTGGTGCGTGCACAGTAGCAGCTGCTGCCGAAGCACGGCACAAGCACAGCAGCAGCCGCCGGAGCTCAGCACGTGTACTGCAGCAGTTGCCATAGCTCGGCGCGAGCACAACAAAACAGCTGACATTTGAGGCACGGACACAGAGAGAAACACACATAGACACAAACACACAGAGACACACACACAGAGAGACAGACAAACACACAGAGAGACAGACACACACACACACACAGACAGACACACACACACAGAGACAGACACACACAGAGACAGACACACACACACACACACAGAGACAGACACACACAGAGACAGACACACACAGAGACAGGCACACACACACAGAGAGACAGAAACACACACACACACACACAGACAGACACACACACAGAGACAGACACACACACAGAGACAGACACACACAGAGACAGACACACACACACACACACACAGATAGACACACACACACACAGACAGACACACACACAGAGACAGACACACTGACACACAGACAAAAACACAGACACACACACACAGAGACATATTCACACGATGAATTCACAAGTGCAACAAACTAAAACAGGGGGGTTCTAAGGCTGCATCCATAGTGGTTGCTATGGTGCGAGCAATGTCGCTCACACCAAAAGAAAACCGCCGGAGGCCAATGCGCATGTGCATTGTGCGCCCATGCACATGAGCAGTGAGGCAACCGATGCGTAGCGAGACAACACATGTTGTCTTTGCCACGCGATGACCGGGTCACGTGAGCGGGCGAACAGCTCCGTGATATCATGACCGCGCCCCCCGACACTCCTCCCCATCCCCTCTGCACGCAGGACAGAATCTCTCCGCCACAGGCGAGAGGAGACGCCATGTGAACGCTCGTGTGCTCGCCTTCACTATGGACGTAGCCCAAGGCCGAGCTCATACACAATGCTCACAAGCGCCATTGCGCACAGTATAAGCTCACATACTACGCTCACAAGCGCCATCGCACACAATATAAGCTCATACACTCCGCTCGCAAGCGCCACCGCACACAGTATATGCTCTGCTTAAGTCACACTTCTTTAGATTTTGTCACTGAAATAGTGTTGTATCATGACAAATACAATTTCTGTGAGAAAACAGTGACAAAAGACAAAGAAGTTTCACTTATAATGCGCGTGCTCGGCACACACACCATTTTGTTTTGGTTTTTAGCATTGAATGGGAATAGGGGATGGTTTACATTGAATTTAGGCTAAAGACACACTGGCACCACCTACTGATTCTGCAAAGTAATACGGCAGCTGCAAATCTCCATTTGGTAGCCACGGGTCACCTGCAGTCACCTAGCCGCGACATGCAAAGAAATTCCTGTGAATTGCACATGGTTGTGCGCAGTCACGAAAATAGTAAGTCCTGCTACCTCTGTATATGATCAAGAGTTTAATTTATTGTTATATAGTTACATAGTAGTTGTGGTTGTAAAAAAGCCATACTGTATGTCCATTGAGTTCAATCTACAGTATGTTAAATTTGGTTGACTAAGATATTCATCCTATATTTGTATTTATATTCTTCCAGAGGAAGGCAAAAAACAAACAAACCGTGGAACATTAGCTAATTATTTTTTAAAGGGGGAATAATACAATTATTTGTAATACACCAAATGAAATATATGTACAAATGTGTAAAAGTGCAGTGCAATATGAGAGGCATACTATTCGACCGCTTAAAGAGTGTATAAAAGTTCACATTCATTACATTGGGACAGTGGTACATCATGCCCATATAATATGGGCATGATTAGCCACTATGGCAGTCAATAGGCAACCTAACAAATAAATCACCAAAACTAAACCAGAATAAAAAAAACAATCAACAAAAATAAACCAGAATTAAAAAATCCAGACACCAGAAAAACCTCAGAATTAAACAAAGCAAACAACAAAAATAAGCCTGAATAAAAAAAAAACAATCACACAAAATACACCCGAATAAAAAAAACTATCAACAAAAATACACAATATATGAACAAAACAATCAACAAAAATACATATCAAGGAAATCAAAAAAAGCATTTGACAAAAAATACATTGCTTGTTGCTGTATTATATCCCTAAAGGAGCATAGATAAATACATTGGCCGTCAATGGGCAAGCAAAAAATAAAAATGACAAAATACAAACAAAATACCTGAAAAATGACATACATTCAATGTTTTTCTTACCTTTAATGTCTTCACCCTCCGATACCCGATCTATCAGGAAGCTCTCAATCCGCGATGCAATTATCCACAGCTTCAGGTAAATTCTGTTCTTCTTTCTTCAATCTTCTTTACTTGTAATCCATAGGGAGATGTTGTCTCGTCTTCTTATGCTAAAATGAGATGGGACAGGCCTTATACAGTATAAGGACAGTGACATCACATTTTAGTGTCATATGGTATAGCTCCAATCCGATTGGCTGCTGTACCATGTGACAGTTTTTTTTAAGGATGTGACGTCATCTCCAAGGATGGTATGTCACATCCTTAAAACAAAATGGTGCCATCACATGGTACTACAACCATTGTTGTCCCCAATCTGATTGGTTGAAGTACCATGTATCGTGTTCCATTTTTTTAAAGGATGTGACATTATCTTTAAGTGTGATGTCACATCCTTTTAAAAAAATTGCTTCCATCACATGGTACTGGAACCAATCGGATTGTGAGTGTACCACGTGGCATATCTCACGATCCGATTGGTTGTAGTACCATGTGATGGCAGCCATTTTGTTTTAAGGATGTGACGTACCTCCCTTGGAGATGACGTCACAGCCTTAAAAAAAAAACCCTGTCTCCCTATTGATTACAATTAAAGAAAATTGAACAGGATTTACCTGAAACTGAGGATCATTGTGTAGCAGATCGAGAGCATCCTGACACATCGGGAATCGAAGAGTGAAGACATCTAAAGGTAAGAAAAACATTGAATGTATGTAATTTTTATTTTTCAGGTATTTTGATAGTATTTTTTAATTTAAATTTTTTGCGTGCCATTGACTGCCAATGTATTTATCTACGCCCCTTAAGGGCAATAGATTAAAACAGTGACAAGCAATGCATTTTTAGGCAAATGCTTGTTTTATTTCATTGATATGTATTTTTGTTGATATTTTTATTCTTGATTATTTTTTATTTTTTTATAACTTAAATGTTATTGCATATTTCAAACATAAAATACAATACACAATACATGTAATCTGGAGAGTAATCTCAGCTGTAGGCAGGAATATACTTTGTGAGATAATTCCAGCCTTTCAGGCCCTACTCAGCCGGGTAGTTCCGGGTGAAAGAATATTAATAGTAATAACAGATAATAATAAAAATAATAATAATAATAATGGAAAAAAAAGGGGGGGAG
This sequence comes from Ascaphus truei, assembly GCA_036426205.1. Lineage (NCBI taxonomy): Eukaryota > Metazoa > Chordata > Amphibia > Anura > Ascaphidae > Ascaphus > Ascaphus truei. The sequence goes on from WSYH01015074.1 coordinate 11,534, forward strand.
GAAGGGAGAGGGAGGGGGGGAAAGGGCATGGGGAGGGCACCACCTCAGGCAAGACCTACCATTCACCTTTGAAATACCGTCACCTATCCTACCTCGTCCTATTCATTTCGCTTCTGTGGCTTTCCTGTCTGCCCAACTGTAAATTCGTCTCATTTTGGGATCCCACTCCCAGTAGAGAACGCATCCATATCTATCATAGCCATATTGTGTTACTCTCAACCTGGGGATTTCTGTCTGAGCCAACCAAGGTGTCCAGACTTTTAGGAAATTGGTGCCAGTGTCGTTAACTAAACTCGTCAACTTTTCCATCTGGCAGATAAACCACATGCGATTCCGAATCTTTTGGATACTTGGAATATCGGGGCGTTTCCATAATGCTGTGATCTCGCTCCGTGTTACTATTGCAAAATGTGCTATTAATTTATTGTGTGATTTGGACTGACCTGTTAATGGTCTGTTCAAGAGGAACAGCCATGGGTCCGGGGGAATAGTGAGGTCAAAGATCCTCCGTATCCAATTTCTAATTTCTTCCCACACTGGGGAGATCCGCGGGCAGAACCACAGCATATGTAACAGGTCGGCTGATCCCCTGCATTGCCTAGGTCACAACGAGGAGGATCCCGGCATGAACTTGGATAATTTCAGTGGGGTGAGGTACCATTGCATTAGAACCTTATATGCGTTCTCCTTTAGTGTGGTACATATGGAGCTTTTTGCTGTGGCCAAATATATAGCATTCCATTCCTCATCCTCTAGAGTCTCTCCCAAATCCATTTCCCATTGGGTCCTAAATGACGGTGGCCGCTGACTTGAACCTACAGAATCGATCACCTCTCTATACAGCTGTGATGTGAGTCCCTTAGTGTCGGTCTCTGCCAGACAGAGCTTTTCGAAAGACGTCAAGGGGGGATATGGGGCAAATTTGTTGTAGAATGCTCGGAGCTGGAGGTATCTAAAGAATTCTGAGTGTGGCGTATCTTTTTCTAATCTGACGTGATCAAATGTTTTAATCTTTCTATTGTAACCCTCCAGGTCTTTGATCTGTATATAACCTTTTTGTTTCCAAATTGACACATCTCCTCCTTGCAGACCGGAGTGAATTTGGGATTGTTCCAGATTGGGGACATTGAAGAGTTACCCATTGTGAGGGAGTATTTATTCTTAGTAGCCTCCCAGACGGTCAACGAGTTGGTCATTGAGGAAAGCGGCGTGCCAGCGTATTGTCTTGATGTTTTAGGTAGCCAAATCAAGCTGTTGAGTTTTAATGGAGTGCAAGCAGCACTTTCTAGCTCCACCTATCTTTTCAGCTGCGGGTTGGATTGCCATTGGACAATTTGGCTTAATTGAGCCACTTTGTAGTATGAAAGCAGGCAGGGTACCGCTAAACCTCCCGCTAGTACAGGTCTTTTCATATTTAATTGGTTAACTCTCGTTTTTTTTTTTTCCCAAATAAATTTTGCGATTTCAGACTGAAGTGAGAGTAAATCCTTGAGTCTGATTGGCACTGGTAGCGTCTGGAAAAGGTATAGGATACAGGGGAGTAAATTCATCTTGACGCTATGTATCCTACCTATCCAGGAGATCTGTATCGAGGACCATTTATGTAGGTCAGATTTTAATGTCCGAATTAGGTTGGGATAATTTGCATTGTAGATGTCTTTGGTATTTTTGGCGATGTAGACTCCTAGGTATTTTATATATTTCTGTTGCCAATTAAATTTAAAGTTTAATTGTAGTAACTTCTCTACGTGTCTGGGGAGATTGATGTTGAAGGCTTCGGATTTAGATTGATTTATTTCAAATCCCGAAATATTTGAGAATCTGTCTAATAAGTCAAATAGGTTTGGTAGGGAAGTGAGGGGTTTCCAGATAATTAGTAGGATGTAATCTGGGTACAGGGCCGCTTTAGGAGATTGAGAGTACGCATTGTGACAAAGTTGCTCTGTACCTTTTGTCCAAGGATCAGCACTTTCACACAGCCTTCCAGGTAGAGGAGACAGTCTTTTGACACAGAGGGGAAAAGCTTGGCCTGTTTATTTTGCCATACAAATGCTACAGCAGATAACAGGTGTAAATCAAACAAACAAAACAAAAGTCTTTTTCTCAGCATAACACAGCTTTTCAGCACACCCTCCTCTTGAGAGTCAAACAGCTCTGTCTTGCTCTGTTCAGAGAAACCTTTTAATCATCTCCCTGCTCAATCAGCTGCTCCAGTCCTGTGAAAGCTGGGAGAGCTTGAAGTCCCGGTCTGGATTCCCCTTAGTAAATCTCCAAACCGTGGAGTGGAGCAGAAACCCTGCACTAATTTAGGGCCATAATATCCTCTTTTCACTACTGTTCCCTCATATCTGTCATAGCGTTTAACCCTGAGATGTCCGTATTACTTCAAATTTGTGCCGCCAGTGGCTCAATACATAGGGCGAACAGGAGCGGGGATAAAGGGCATCCCTGTCTTGTCCCACTTTTAATTTGGAAAGGGAGAGATGGGAACCCCTTATGTATCACCCTGGCAGTAGGTCCTGAGTATAGCGAGAGAATCGCCCCACTCACCCGATCCCCAAAGCCAAATGCTACAAGCGTCTCTTTCAGGTAAGGCCAGTCTGTCCTATCAAAAGCCTTTTCTGCGTCCAGACTTAACAGCATACTTTGAGTGTTATTTGTATTAGCTAATTCTACCAGATCAATAAATCGCCGGGTATTATCCGCTACCTGTCTTCCCTTAATGAATCCGACCTGATCTGGGTGTATAAGTCTGGATAGGATTAGACATAGGGCCTCATGCAGTAAGCGTTTATAAGGGAATTATCGCCATTTTATAGCCAAAATTGGGTTTGAGATTCAGTAAGCGCCGATAAGTGCTTGATTTCACCAGGTTTCGGAGCCGATAATTTTGTTATGGCCAGTCGGCTGCCGATAAGCCTGTTTTCGCCACTGATCGCCACTTTTTTAAATCGGCTGGATTCAACAAAAAAAATCAGCTTATCGGGGCTGATCGGCACTACGAAATTGAGATGTTATGGCCAATTTCTCCCGCCAACTAAAGTTGGCAGTTTGGAGGGGAGAACGATCGCTAAGGCTGCCGGAACGGCACTTAGAAAAAAAAAACTTCTGTACATCAATGGAGTCAATGGAGCGGGGATGTATAACAGTATAGTACTGTTTACGTTTCTGTAAGGATGTGCTCACCACAAACGAGACGGGACCGCGGTGCTGAGG
>WSYH01015075.1:0-14744 GCA_036426205.1 Ascaphus truei
TTTTTGTCCCTGTCGGCCGTCTGGCTGGGACTCGCGTGGGTCGTAGGGGGGCACGTCCGTCCTGTGGACCGAGATGGGTGTTCTGGAGTCCTTGCACCTTGCTGTTGACCTTTTGTTCCTCGGGTGGCTAACGCTGGATGTGGTTTGCGCCCCTAAGACGAAGCTGGGGTCGTTTCTTGTCTTTGCCGCTTCGCAGATGAAGCTCACGAAGCGTGGTGGGGGTGGTGTGGGGGTGCATCGGGTGGATGGTGTGGTGTATGATGGTGCAGTGCTCTGGATCTTCTCTTCCATGGAAGAAGGGGAGTCAGTCGCAGCAGCCACGTGGCCAATCGGGCACGTGTGCTAGAGGAAAAAAACAAGCGTGCAAAGAAATAAAAGATTTAATACGGCTGAAAATACAGCCCGTGTTGTGACGGGCATTGTGGCCAAAATTATGGATCAGCTAGTTATTCATTTAGTAGGTAAGGAAATGTATTCATGCATTATGTGGACAAATTCTACTGCTATGATTATGCATAAATAGTAAAATACATTGTGATTTAATGAACGTCATGTATGTTCAATGTAAACATGGCATCTATGTCAGTATGTAAAGGAGCTTATGTGAGGTATGTAAATGTCCTTCATGTATTTCAAGATAGAATGCATGTAATAGTGCGAGAAGACGATAATATTTTAATAAATTATCAGTTTGTCTTACAACTGAATATTTGATTTAATCACCCAATTGAGGTAATGTACATTAATTATTAATGTCCTTGTTCCACTAGTTTGAAGCACGCATGCAAAGTACAGTGACTTTTACAGCATTATTTATCATGAATGTCACAGTAGACATAGCTTAATACTATTGTTGTCTAGCGGTATCAATGTGACATGTGAACTACAGTACCGACACACTTTATGAAGTTGGTCGGACCGCAAGCCGGGAAATCTCCCGGCTGCTAGTGGCCGCCCTAGGCGTGCCGCGCGTCATAGACGCGCGGTCACGCCGTCATCGGGAGAGCGGCGCCCCCTGCACGCGTGTCCAGGGGCTCCCGAGGGAGCCTGGTGTCCGCGATCGCGGGACGAGCGGCAGGGGGTTCGGGGGACCGCGGGGACCCGGCAGCGGTAGGGAGAGCGCCCCGATCGGAGGGCGCTCTTCCGCTGCTTCGGCGCGCGCCCGTCAACCATCGGGCGCGCGCCAGGCTACTGCGCGGCACAGAACGGGCAAATGCTCGAATAAACTGTGCCGCAGCAGTATGCTTTTTTGTATAGTTATGTCTATGTATTTTTTATACATACATACAATCTATGAGGCATACACTGCATATCTATATCCTCTCTTCTTCTCCTCTGTGTACACACAAACAATTCGCTATACACACACAAAATGGTGGTACACAAGACAATAAGAAAATGCACACAGCACACATCAAAATCAAAAATGGAGTTGTAAACAGTTATCAGAACCAGGCACCCCACCCACCCCACACCACCACACCACACCCCTTAAATCAACATATGTTCAATTCAAATGTTGCAATTATGGAGGGGAGGAGTCAAACTGTGGCTGTGAGTTATTGGCCAATCCCCTGTCCTGTCTCTGTGTTCATTAGGCCTCGTTCGGGTGCAGGCTTTGGAGGGTGGGCGTGCTGATGCGTTGCGGACGTGGGATACAAGGTTTAAAGTAAAGTGAACTGTGGTTGTCATGGTAGCAGCTGCCCTGTATCCGAAAGTAGGGCGTTGACGCTGGCTACAGTTTCAATAAAAAAAATCGTTTTTTTTAAGCTGCAGCTGCGTCACTGTGACCTAGGCAGCCAATGAAATCATTCTTGAGAATGATTTCAAGACTGCAACTGGATCCATAACTTGCCGTCTGTAGCCCCGCCCCTCCTGACTCCTCAACTCTGAAAAAGTCTGCTGCAGGATGAACACACATGCCCAGCAGAATGTGCCCTCCCTCCCGAATGCACTCCCTCCCACTTCTGCCTCTGGCACCCGAACGAGGCCGTAATGCTGATTGTCTGAAAGCAAAGACACTCAAAAAATACACATTGTAATCTGCTTGAATGTGCCAGATTCATGCATGATTACAACAAAAACATTATGTAATCCACAGCAGTCTGCACAACTCATGTTTGTAGTTAGCCACATAAAGGGCATGTTTGAACGGATATTAGCATTCACCACAGATGCCTTAATAGTGGCTCAGTGAGTGATTCCTTCATTGAGGCAGCTGTGCACAAGTATGTAGTTAAACAAAAAATGCCTGTTTGCTGCGTTTTAACCCTGGGGTTCTGCATCTCTGTGATAAAGCATTATTGTCAATGATGGTTGTATTATTACATCTTCTGACTATCATTCAACATTTTCACTATTATGTCTATATTTTGATGTATACCCATGTATGTTTAGTTATGTGCCACACATTTCAGATAAAGTTCATTTTTTCAAGTGTCAGTATTGCAAGCATTTCTGTGAACTTACAAAAACAGATAATTGATAGTACTCCATATTCTATTATATTTAACGGCAGGACCAGTTCCACAATTCGGCGACAATTATGGGAGGATATTCGTCTATCTGTGTCAGCATGTGGAAATCAGGTCCGGACACAAAAAAATTGTAAAAAAAAAGTTTGACGATATCGAAGAAGAAGAAATTTAAAGTACCATTCAATTTGGCGGAGATATGCTTCCGGGACTGGAGGTGGACCACGGCATCACCTCTAATATTAACCCCTTGGAGGCGATGTTGAGAGAAAAATTGTACCAGTTGTAATATTCTGGTTTGCCTGGTGACGAGCAGAGTATAGGCGTATATGGCGAATCTTTTCAGCAGGTGATTAATTTATCTATATTTATCTAATTATCTATATGTTTATATTTAATTTATTTATATTAATTATCTATATGGTCTGTAACTGTTTCATACGCTCATAATATATATTTCTTTAAATGTGCACGCAATGTCTTGATATAATGTATACCATGTTCATTTATGTAACGTACTTGTAACCGTGTACTATTTGCTTACTCTGTGCCCAGGACATACAATGTATTACTTCCTGGTAAAATATTTATATAAATAAATAATATTTCATGTTGTTTAGAAAAATGTTGAATAGATGTGACAGTCTACAAAATGTCTTGTAATGTTCGTAAAATTAACATATAGGATATGACAAAACTGTACAAGAACAATTCTGGTATGTTTTTTTTTAGCAATTAATGTCAAATAATCATTACTTATATTACTTATCCAATGTTTATGTACTTAATACAGATTTTGTCCCCTTTAGGTGCATTCTTGGGGTGACGTTAAACATGTAACGTACCGACACTTTATTAAAGTGTGGCGGTACCGCAAGCCGGAGATTCCCGGCTTGCATAGTGGCAGCCCTCGGCGTGCCGCGCGTCATAGACGAATGGAGGTAAAGCGGCTCGGGAGCCTGCGCCCCTGCCACGCGAGTCCAGGGCTCCCGAGGGAGCGCGCAGGGCTCCCCGCGATCGCGGGACGGCGGCGGGGGTTCCGGGGGACCGGCGGACCCGCAGCGGTAGGGAGAGCGCCCCGATCGGAGGGCGCTATTCCGCTGCTTCGGCGCGGCCCGTCACCCTCGGGCGGTGCGCCAAGGCTACTGCTGCGGCAAGAACGGGCAAATGCTCGAATAAAACTTGGCCGCAGCATATATCAATTCTGATGTTAATAATTAAATAAGGCTTCATACAATCCTAAACATGTATTCCTCTTAAATACTTCCAGTTAAGCTTCTATCATTAAAAAAGTATTCTTGTCCAATGTATGTTTTTGTTTTTATTCATATAGTTACACCTGTGCGTCACAACACCGAAGAAGAGGTGGCCACATCTGATTCTTTTGGCATCATCACTACTGGAAGGTGAGGTTATTAATGGATGTTCTAGAATGTGTGTATTTTAACTTACAACAAACCTATGGAGAACATAGATCACATGCACATGTTGGTGATATGGTCATACTTATTATAGTAACTTGAAAATGTGTTGCACTCATATAAATGTCACAAAACAGTAACATGGTTTTGTGAAGAATGGCTCCCAAATAGGCTGTGAACATTATAAACTTTGCTACTATGTCAGGTCAGTATGAATGGTTACATCTCAAATACAATATCTTAAATATTTGTGGCAATGGATATATTTACTACACTAATGTTAGTATTTATGTTCAACATTACATACACACAAAATAGTTGTGTTTGCAAAAAAGTTAGTACACTTGGTATAGTAACATGTAATTAAAACATGTTGTATTCATGGGCTTCAAAATATGGCCTATCACCACCATTCATTATGTTATAATATTACATGTTAACATGTGTGCATAAAATGGTATGTAAACATTAGTTATGCCTGAACGACATGGCCACAATGGTAGTTCGCTGCACTGAAAATGGAGGTAGTTTGTGCTAACTAGCTTGCACGGTCTTCTTCTGCACATAGAACAAGCAAACGCATCTTGTCAGTATATTATGTTTTTGTGTCTCAAATGTCAAGAGCATGCGTGTATAGAACTTCAACTACAATTTAGGTGTGTGGTGTGTGTCTCTGTGTGATTGTTAATCCTGTTTTGTCAAAATGGTGGTGAAAAAGTATCCAATAATGTGTGCTTCTGTACTCTCTATGTTGTCACTTGCACGTTCATCCTTTTTAAAAAAGTACCCACACATGAAAATCAACACAACATTGGTGATAATCCATGGCAGCACAGTGGTATGAAATGTGCAGGACAGCCTGTGTTTGTGCTTTCAGATTGGTGATGTCACTGCTACCACATCCAGCAGCAAATGTGAAAGGAAAGATGTCAGTACACAATGTAGATATTTGAATTTCATGCAATCCCCTTTCTAAATATGTTGATTATTTATGTGCAGGGGGTGTCATATAAACTATTATGACAGTGGTTATGTGCATAATATTACATCAAGACACATGTAACCTTCAGTCACGAATCATGTTTAACTGTTGCTGAATAATGCCACAGACAAAGCTATTTTGCAAAGGTTTTTGTTTAGAATAATTTATTATGTCCAAACTCATAGTTTAAAAAAACACATGCTGACATAAAAACATGGTTATCAATGTCAAAGTTAATTGCCATTTTTATCTTAATAAATAGAATTGGAATCTCCTGAACATCACGTCCAGTATTAACAGAACCACATAGATTACAAATGCCAGTAATCAACAAGACAGTTTGGCAGCAATTGATGCGTCCGAATCAAGGATGATATTAATCCAAAATACCCACCACAGGAATTAAGGGGAGTACAACCAATGTATGGCCATCAGAAATGCGGCAAATGAAACAGATAATCAAAATCCAGAAGAATTGAATATCATGAATAGACATTCAAAACACTTGTGAACACTTACTACAAGTGAATAATCTCTTCCAGAACTCTACCGGAAATAAGGGCAGTTAGCGGCAACAATGAAGGTTCTTTTATGCAGGCATTTTGTCACCACAAAACAGAGGGGTTAAATGTATCTAAGTGATGACAATCCGAAGGTAAGAAGCTTATCTTGATCACCAACGAGGGTTGAACAAAGCAGACATCTAGAAACAGAGGATAACTTCAAGAGCACCTAAAAGCGTAAAAAAAGGAAAGGTCAAATACAGAAACAGACGAACTTCCTTGCTCGGAAGACATTGTCCAAAATGTCAACACTATACCCAGGCACAAGGTACACATGTCTAAACAAGGCTACAAATCTTACACTGTCTACCCAGGCCCAAGTGCACTGTCTTTGCCATGCCCAAAGTGCACCTGTCTGTACCCAGGCCCAAAGAGCACTGTCTTTACCCAGGCCCAAAGTGCACCTTTCTTACCCAGGCCCAAAGTGCACTGTCTTTACCCAGGCCCAAAGTGGCCTGTCTTTACCCAGGCCCAAGTGCACCTGTCTATTACATCCCAAATTCTACAGGTCTACCCAGGCCCAAGGTACAGATGTCTATAAACCATCCTAAATTTGTTCCAGTGTCTACCCAGCCCAAGGACAGATGCTATAACCAGCCCTCAAATTCTTACAGTGTCTACCAGGCCCAAAGTGGACTGTGGTTTAACCATCCTCAATTTGTTCCGTGTCTACACAGGCCCAAGGTACAGATGTCTAAACCAGCCTCAAATTTTACAGGTCTACAAAGGCCCAATACACCTGTCTTTACACCAGGCCCAAAGTGCACATGTTCTGTACCAGGCCCAAAGTGCAACTGTCTGTACCAGGCCCAAAGTACACTGTCTGTACCTGGCCCAAAGTGCACCTGTCTGTACCCAGGCCCAAAGTGCACCCTGTCTGTACCCAGGCCCAAAGGACACCTGTCTTACCCAGGCCAAGTAACCTGTCTGTACCAGGCCAAAGTACACTGTCGTATACCCGCCCATACCTGTCTGTACCCAGGCCCAAAGTACTCCTGTTTGTACCCTGGCCCAAAGTGCACCTGTCTGTACCCAGGCCAAAAGTGGACCTGTCTATAGCATCCTCAATTTGTTCCAGTGTTACCAGAACCAAGTACAGATGGCTATAACCAGAGCCACAAATTCTTCCAGTCTCGACTCAGGCCCAAAGTGGACTTTTCTTTAACCATCCAATTTGTTCCAGTGTCTACCCAGGCCCCAGGTACAGATGTCTATAAACCATCTCAAAATGTTCCAGTGTCTACCCAGGCCCAAAGTGGACTTTTCTTAACCATCCTCACATTTGTTCCAGTGTCTACCCAGGCCCAAGGACAGATGGTCTATAACCTCCTCAAATTCTTCAGGTCTACCCAGGCCAAGTGGATCTGTCTCTAACCCATCCTCAAATTCTTCCAGTGTCTACCAGGCCAAAGGGCTTTCTTTAACCATCCTCAATTGTTCCAGTGTCTACCCAGGCCCAAATGGAACTTGTCTATAACCATCCTAAATCTTCCAGTGTCTACCCAGGCCCAAAGTGAACTTGTCTATAACCATCCTCAAATTCTTCCAGTGTCTACCCAGGCCCAAACTGGACGTCTATAACAATCCGCAAATCTTCCATGTCTACCCAGGCCAAACTGGCCTAAACACTCAAATTTTCCGTCTACCCAGGCCCAAAGTGCCATGTCTATACAACCTCAAATTCTCCAGTGTCTACCCAGGCCAAACGGACTTGTCTAAACATCCTCAAATTCTTCCAGTGTGCTACCTAGGCCCAAAGTGCACCTGTCTATAACCATCTCAAATTCTTACAGTGTCTACCCATGGCCAAAGTGGTGCAGCAATTGTTCAGACACAAGTGCAGCAGTCATTACCCCGAAGAAAAAAAACAATCTAAAAGAGGATTCTGAAGCCAGGGCACGTTGGTATGAATGGTTCCCGATAGATTAACACAGTCCCTTTTAAATCACTCCAAGTCCTGTAATATTTCCTCCACTTTATTTGGGAAAAGGGGTAGCAGGATACAGATACTTGTGGATGGTGTGTATGGTGATTATTAGTTAGGAAACCGGTAAAAAAGAGATGGCCTCACCAGGGTTTAAACAGAGAAAGGTTCTTTACTCACTGTCTCCAGGGTTGAAAGGAAGTGAGGTGCGGTGGTGGGCAAGGAAAAGTCTAGGGGCCAGACAAGTTCTGAACAAACGGAGGGGGGCAGATAGCCCATTTGGTGAGGACTCAGAGACTGCTGTACCGCAGCTATGATGTCATGCTCGCAGGCAAGGAGTGCAACATTGTTGCAAGCCACGCAGGCACAGTATGTGTCTGCAGACTCCATGCAGCTGGGGAATAAACTCTGACAGGCAGAAAACTGCAAAGGAGAGAGGGGGGTGAGTCAGAAAAGAAATGGTCTGTTCCATAACACTCCCCGTCTGCTATCGTAGATACCATATATGGCAAGCTATGTGGAAAATATGTCAATACATACAAACATAACCAATATACTGCAAAGGTCCATATTTCCAAGCAATGTGATACCGGCTGATTACCACTGGCATCAAAGTCCTTGGCCAGGCCTTCCAGTAAGGAAGCCAGGTGGGGCGTAGCTTTGGGTAGCTGAGTGCACCACAATGTCTGTAAAGTCCACGGCACTGGTAACCAGTTTTTCCCCATCACAGTCCGATTTGGGCATTAGAAGGATAGTTCTCGTAATGGTCTTATTGAGGACGGCCTCCTACTCTCATGAGGGCCGTCGTTGTCGATGAAGGGATTCAACTTCCAAAGTGGACTGTTTTTGTTAACACTCTTCTTTCGCGAATGCAATTGATCTCTTCCGCAATGTTTCCCTTGAAACATGACTGAGAAACGTTTCCTAGCCTTTGTAATTTCCTCTACGGTGCGCAGCTCTTTGCAGATGTGCCAGCGTGGCAACCGGTTATTTACAGTCTGGCTGTCTGGCGGGAAGGAGGAGGATATATGCACGAAGGGCTACTTGTTCGCGAAGGGCCGTCCACTTGAGAAGCGTTGGAATCGATGTGATCCGAATGCGTTTGTTTTGACGATACATTGGTGGAGTACCACGGATAATGTAGGGGCCTTATTCCGTATCCTTTTCGGGATCCACGAGTTCAAAAATCGTCAACTGGGGTTGTGTAGCGTTTCCGCAGGCTGCAGCGCAAGACAAAATTGAGCCTGTGAGCCACGACGTATTTGCAGTTGAGATCGGGGTACTGATTGGTGGGCGTGATCTGCGGGATTTTGCTCTGTGGGCACGTGGTGCCATTGTCTGGTTGGGGTGACTTCCTGGATTCTTTTCTACGCGGTAGCGAGTATACGTAGAATCTCCTTTTCTTATTGTAATGATCCAGGACCACCTTGCTATCGTGTAGAGTTTTGACGGCATCTGGTTTGCTGTCCATCTCATTCGATAAGCTCCGCCAGTTCTATACTGCTAGCACCTGCACCACACGCTCGAGTCTGGGTATAGTATGGTCAGGTTGTGGCGCCAGCTTAGCTTTGCCAAGGATGAACCTGATGTGGCAACTCATCCACGTCCGTGGTTTTTAGGTAGGCCACGTGCTATAGTTTGTGGAGGCATCTGAGAGACAGCAAAGCTCTTGCTGTGTGCGGCGGTGAGAGAATATAGGTGAATAGGGGCGTGGGATTTGAAGTTGCTCGAGGGCCTTCAGGGAGTGTTTCCACGTTCCACTCTTTCCGTTTTTCTGGAGGTAGTGGGGTGTCCCATTCCTGTTTTTCGAAGGACATTCTCTGAGGGAGGGACTTCCTGTATAGTGACAGGAGCCACGAATCCTAGGGGTCTAGAGACGTTAACGGTGGACAGGACTCCGCGACGTGTGAAGGGTTTTTCTTCGATGGCGACCTGGAACGTTTAAGGGTCTGTTTTAAGATCACAGTATCCCCAGGCTCCGCTGTATGGGAGGCGTGTCGGTTCCAGATCCAATCTTGAGATCTGGTGCTTGATCATCTGCGTGGAACGCTTCATCACTGTGCACTGTTGGAAAGCTATTTTGTGCAACCCTTAGGTTGGCCTTCGCTAACATCTTTTGTGTCCTCTTGAGTAGATCTACGGCTTCTTCTTCGGTGGGAACTGATTTTAATCCGTCGTCCACATAGAAGTCTCTTTCGACGAAGATCCTGGCGTCTTTCCCGAACTCGACTTCTCCGTCTGGGCCGTTCTTTGAGCCGTAGGCTGCCACTGCAGGTGATGGGCTGTTCCGTCGAAGGACATGTTACTTTCATGCGGTACTCCGTGATTTCTTTTTCTACGTCGTCATCTTGGTACCACAGAATCTTAGGTAGTTACGGTTGTCTTCTAGACAAGGAAGCAGTGGCACAATCTGTTGAATGTCTGCGGTTACGGCGATAGGTTCCTTGGGAGAGGATCAGCAATCCAGAAGACTGTTCGTCAGATCCGGCCCTGAGGAGACATCGAGTAGGAGGAGAATCCTGATGCTGAGCGTGGAGTCGATTACCACCGGATTTGGCCCTGGTTTCTGGGGTGGTAGACGCCGAACGAGGGACGGAGGTACCAGCATGTCTTCGCCTTCTTTCATGGGGGCGCGACTCTGCATGGCCACTGTGGAAGATTTTTTGCATGAAGCCACAAAGTGTTCCTTGGCTCTCGGTTTCCTTTGTAGGTTACGGCGGAGCGACGAAGTGGAGGACTAGACATAGCTGGTCTTGTTGTTTTGGAGGAGCTTTCTTGGCGAGCGGAAAGGTGTGGGGCCACCCAACTGCCAAATTCGTTCCTGGAGAGCTCCTATTCCATTAACCTCAGAATTTCTTTGTTCCATTGATGGCGACTGTTTGTCGTAGTCCTTGTGTTGGAAACTGTATCCCTAGGTCATTGGGGTATTTTGCCACAGGCGCGTCTCCGTGTTCCTTTTGGTCTCGAGCTTCTCGTGGACCTGAAAGTGGTTCGGACAAGGTTTGAAGTGGGATATACGAAGTTTCCAACAAGTTCGTTGTAGGGCGCCTACGTTGTGGGTCCTCGTATCCTTTCTATGCATACTTCTCCAACTACCACACACACCTAGATCGAGCCTTGGGCGCTGGGACCGTTGTGGTCCCATTTCGCTGTTCGCGGATTTGTGTGCTCTCATGAGTCTCTGCCAAGTAGCAGCGGATCTGGGCATCTTCGTCTAGTGGGGGGAGTGGGATATGATAGGCAATGGTTTTTAGATGGGATGGTGTCGCGCCACGTATGGCGTGGGGATCTCAGTCCTATCTTCCGCCTGTGATTGCACTCGATGAGGTTGGGAAGGGCATGCTCACTTTGCCGTCTATTGAGCATATGGTGTAGCCATTAACTATTATCCCTGTAGTCCATTCGCCTCGCCGCACGTTCTGAGAGTTGTAAGGAGAAGTACGTGTATTGTATGCGAACAATCGACGAATTCTGACCGACCAGCGATCGGTTGCTCTGGTCGTCGATGATTGCATACATCGTTTGGCTCTTTGGGGTTGTCCCCTGGGTTGCAATGTACCAGCATATTTTAGAGCAAAGATCTACCGTCGTTCCTTCTCCGCTACTCTGTGCATTTGGATGCTACTGACATCGGGGGGGGTGTGTCTCCCACTTCTTCCTCCCGCCCGCTTTGTCGGAGGGGTAGGGGCGTTGCTGCTTTGGGCTTCATAGCTTCCGGGTGTAGAGCGGCTATGTGCCTGTCGCTATCGCACTCTGGCATTTTCATAGCTTCTTTGCAGGCCTTGAATAAATGAGTGTGGAAGCACAACATTGAAACAGGCTCCCCATTCTGAGTAGGTTCTTTTCTCCTTTGGGTTTCATCTGAATCCGAAGCACTTGGTAAGTGGATGCGGCTTTTTGTGGATAGGGCATTCTTTGTTAAGGTCCCTTGTTTTTTGTCCCTGTCGGCCGTCTGGCTGGGACTCGCGTGGGTCGTAGGGGCACGTCCGTCCTGTGGCCGAGATGGGTGTTCTGGAGTCCTTGCACCTTGCTGTTGACCTTCGTTCTGCGCGTGGCTGGCGCTGGATTGTGGTTTGCGGCCCTTAAGATTTTTTTTTTTTTTTTTTTGATGGGTGGGGGAGCCGGCGGTTTGGCGAGAGGGGTGGGCCCCGGAGCCGGGCGCGGGGGCGTGCGGGGGGGCCGGGGGGGGGGGGGCGGGAAGCAAAGGCGGGGGCGGGGAGGGGTAGCGGCGGCGCCGGGGCTGCGGGGGTGGGGGGCTCGGCGGTGGGGAGGAGAGTCGGGGAGGGGGGGGCGAGGAGGCGGCGGGAGGGGAGGCAGGGCGGGGGGGGGGGGATCCGTGGGCGGGGGGGGAAGGACGGGGGCGCGGGGGGAGGGCGGGGGCGGGAGGAGGGAGGCGGGGCGGAGCTGACGCCGAAGGGGGGGCGGAAGGGGGGGATGGGGGGGAAGGGGGCGGGGAGGGGAGGGGCGGGGGGGGGCGCGGAGGGGGTCGCGGAGGCGGCGCTGGGGGGGGGTCGGAGGGGAGGGGGGGCCGGGGGGGGAGGCGGGGGGGAAGTGAGGCGGGGAGGAGGGGGAGGGGGCGGAGTGGGGGTGGGGGGCGAGGGGGACGGGGAGGGGGGGCGGGGAGGTGGTGGGGAAGGGAGGGCTGGGGGGGCAGAGGGGTGGGGGAGGGAGGCGGGGAGGGGGGAGTGGGCGGAGGGGGGGGGGGCGAGGGGGCGGGGTGGGGGATGGTGAAGGCTGATGAGGAGGTTTTTGGTGTTATTGGTTTTTGGGGAGGGGTTGAGTAGGGTGGGGGGAGTTTTGTTTGTTCTTGATATGTGATTAGTTTGTTTTTTTTGATAGTTTTGTTGATGTTTGATGTTTTTTGTGTTGATGTTGATATTTTGTTTTATTTGTATTTTGATGTTGATTATTTATTGTTTTTATTGAAGCTGGGCGGTCGTTTCTTGTCTTTGCGCTTCGCGTTGAAGCTCACGAGAATGAGAATGGGGGGAAGACAACCTGCTTTTCCATTTTGTATTTGGAACCTTGTGAAAGCCACTTTCTTGGAGGGTTGAAGGGTGGTAAGCTTCGCCAGGATGATCTCACTCCACGAGCTGAAGCATAGGGATTGAGAACCTATTAGGAATGGTCTTTCCTTGCGAACTCCAGAGTTTTGCGCAGGTCCAAGATCTCGTAAGGCGAGTAGTCTTTAGTCGTGATCTTGGGGGGAACTCCGATTCTTTTGAGAGTGAAATCCTCGACGCTTCAGGGTTGCCATAGGTCTATTCTAGCCTTTACCCACACTAGTTCCAGACACTAAATTGGGAGTTTTTCATGTGCGTTGCCGTCCGCGGAAGTCTCTGCGCTTGCTCCCTGGATTAAGTTCCCAAAACTAATAACAGGTTGAGCTCTTACCTTGCGAGAAGCCAAGCTGTCGATTGCGTCTGTGAACGTGAACTCCACGTCATGTAGTTTAGGGCGGGTCGTCGAGCTGATGAAGTCATGCAGGAACCAAGTCGCGCCGGATCATGTACTTGGTATGGCTGTCAGACCTGAGACGTCGGCGCGTTGCCAGTTTTGAGGATTGTTGCTGGGACGAGTTCCGTGCGGTCCACTCTTCCTTGCAGCGGACGCGTGATGGCTGCTGGCCAGTGTGAGGGGCTTGTTTTCTCCCGCGGGGTTTGTACCTGGATTACGAGCATGTTGTGGTGCATCCGTGGAGCTTTCTGGCGTGTGGATCACTGTTGCGGGCTGTGGCGATCCAGGGAAGCGGTGCAGTGACGGAGCAACGTCTTTCTCGTTGGTCCTAGGAGTCTTGTTGTCTGTGGTGTCTCTCCCTCCGTGTTGAGAGGGTGTGCGCTGAGTGTTATTTACACTGAAGAGGCTCCTTACGTATCTTCAGGGGCGTTGGGCTGGATCCTCTGACGCTATCGTCGTACGGGTAGCTCCCCGCCGTCCTGTCGCGCAGCTACCTCTAGGACTTGCGGATGGGATTGGCGGCGGCGGCTCCTTCTCTTGATTAAGTGATCTAGATCCGCGCCAATCGGCCTTTTTACGCGCCGCGGAGGAAGCGGAGGCATTGGCGGCCCCGGGGTGTGCATAGCAGCGGCATTGGCGCGGCGGCCATGGCAGACGGCGCGGCATTCTGCTCCTCTCTATTATGCGCAGCTCTTTCTGCCCTTACGGCTGCCTCTCTCCGACCATATTCGGCCCTGCACGTGCGGCCTATGCGTGGCTCGCCCGCCTTGGTAGCGCTCGCGCTTGCGCTAGACGCGTGAGAGTGCATTGATCTTTGCTGACCTTGATGAGGTGTCTGATATGCTTGAGCGCTGCGATGCATGCAGTTTTCCAGCAAAAGGTCTTTTCTATGGTCTTCGCCTCAGTAATAGTGGCTGCACGAGCCGTCAAGCTCCAGGTCAGTTGCCTACTGCTGGTGCGTCGATGAGGCTTTCCTCGGTGTTAATTATTTTTAGGTAGCGGAGATATGTTTTGTGACAGCATTGGTAACGTTTGTGACTTGACCTCAATGGGGCTATAGCTGCCTAATTTGTTTCTCCTGATTCACTAGTGCTTGCAACGTTACATTATTTCACGACCAGTGTCTCCCAGGCCCTCTCTAACCTTTCGGGGGGCGTCAATGTTCGCTTCATATTTTTCGGCGGGGCCTTTTGTGTCAGTGTGGATGTCCGTTTAGGCCTTGCGCCTGCCTGCGCCGTGCCAGTTGCGCAGCGGTCTTGTGTCTGGAGAGATGCTTTCCATGCGTGAGGTCTGGTGAGGGCTCTGAGTTCTTCCATGCTGTACGGTGGGTGTAGGCCTTTGCCAGTGCATGTGGCGTGCGGTTCTTTTACCTTGGCAGCGATGGGCGCTGTCTGGATGATGGCCGAGCGGTGTCCGCAGCGTGCAGGTTGTGGGGGTAGATGTCATTACCACGATGTCCGTGGCTCACTGGGGGCTGAGCAAGCGGGTGGCCTCAGACAGAGAAAGAAAAGGCAATTAGGTATTTGAGAGAAGCCTGTTAGTTGCAGGCTGTGCTGCAGTTTGCTGTTATAAAAGCTTGCTGCCCGGTTCATGGACAGGTGAAGCTGTGCTGTCCTGGGGTGCGTGCAGAGACTATTCTGTATAGCATAGAGTCGGAGTAGTAGCTGCTGTGTGATTCCCTTTGTGTAGTTTTAGAAAGTAGAAGGCTGCTCACTGTCTTTTGATAAAGCTATGGTCGTTTGCTGTTGTAGAGGCTTGTGGATTCTGGGTAGCAAGTGCTTGGTGCAATGTGGTGAGAGACTGCTGTTTATATATTTGCTACGTAAGTGTCTCGCTGTATCGTTAGCATAAAGGCGTGGGTAGCAGCTCCTCTGTGTGATTTCCCAAGGCACAACGGGTCCTCTTTTTACTATCTGAGCCCAG
>WSYH01015076.1:0-14743 GCA_036426205.1 Ascaphus truei
ATTTTACTTCTCATGCCCCAACCCTTATGTAAGGGTACTTTTGTTTGTTACTGTATTATCTGTTGTGTTCACCTTTATTCTAAGAAATAAATACAATTTTATTATATCTTAAGCCTGTTCAGTTCAAAACCCAATTATTTCTGTTGTAATATTAATAAGCCTGGGAAGCTATCGTCACACAGGGTTTCGGTCCTTGTCACAGGTCCGGGTGTTGGTTCCTGTCACAGGTCGGGTTTCGATCATGTACACAGGTCCGGGGTTTCGGTCCTTGTCAAGGTACGGGTTCGGTCCTTGTCCACAGGTCCGGGTGGTTTCGATCCTGTCACAGTCCGGTTTGTTTGCAGTGATATTTGCTCCCCAAATGGGCGTTTTTTTTTCGAAATCCCGCACCGAGGCGACCGGTGCTGTGCCACGCGCTGGCCCCGCACTGCGCCCCGTGCTGTGCCCTGCGTGTGACCCGCGCTGTGCCCCCCCCGCGCGGCCCGTGCTGTGCCCCTCGCTGCGCCCCGCGCCTGAGCCCCGCGCTGTGCCCCGTGCTGCGCCCCGCGCTGGGCCCGCACTGCGCCGTGCTGCGCCCCGCCTTGTGTGTACCCGTGCTGTGCCCGTGATGTGCCCGCCGCTGTACCACACACAGTATTGTATTGTAATTGCCCCGATGCTGTACCCCGTGCGTGCCCCGTGCGGATCTGTGATGTGCCCCGGCGGGTGATCCTGTGCTGCTGCCCCGTGGCTTGTACCCTGTGCTGTTGCACCGTGACTTGCTGCCCCGTGCTGTGCCCCGTGCGTTGCCCCCGGGCTGTGCCCGTGCGGTATACTGTGCTGTGCCCCGTGGCTGTTGTACCATGTGCTGTGCCCTGTTTGCTGTGCCGTATGTTGCCCCTGCTGTGCCCCGTGCTGTGCCCCGTTGCTGGCGCCATGTGCTGTGGGACCTGTGCTGTGACCCGTGCACTGTGCCCCAGTTTGCTTGTACCCTGTGCTGATGCCCGTGCGGTACCCCGTGCTGTGCCCTGTTGTGGGTACCCCGTGCGTGCCCCGGCTCGTACCCTGTTGCTGTGCCCCGTTGCTGTGCCCCGTGCTGTTGCCCTGCCGCTGTACCACTTTGCTGAACCCTGTTGCTGTGCCCAGTGCTGTGGATGTGCTGTGCCCGTGCGTGCCCCGTGCGGTACCCTTGCATGGCCCGTGCTGTGCCCTGGTTGTGCCCCGTGCTGTCCCCGTGCTGTGCCCTGATGCGGTACCCGTGCGGTGCCCTGCATGTTACCTGTGCTGTGCCCCGTGCTGTGCCCGTTGCTGTTGCCCCGTGCCTGCGCTGGCCCCGTGCTGCGCCCGTTGCTGCACCCTGTGCTGCGCCCCGTTGCTGTGCCATGTGCTTGTGCCCCGTGCGGTAACCCAGTGCTGTGCCCAGTGCTGTGCCCTGCGCTGTTGCCCCGTGCGATCCTGTTCTGTGCCCCGTGCTGTGCCCTGTGCTTGCCCTGTGCTTGCCCGTGCGCTGTCCCCTGGTGTTGCCAGTGACGTGTTATACCCCGTGCTGTGCCCTGTGTGGCCCGGCACTTTGGCCCCATTGCTGTGGCCCCGCCGCTGGCCCGTGCCGCGGTACCCTTTGCTGTGCCCCGTGCTGTTTGCCCTGTGCTTGCCCTGCGCTGTACCCTGTGCTGTGCCTGCGCGTCTGTAACCTGTGCGGTGCCCTGCGCTGTACCCCGTGCGGTTGCCCTGCGCTGTACCCTGTGCTGTTGACCTGCGCTTGTACCCTGTGCTGTGCCCCGTGCTGTCACCCTGTGCTGGAGCCCCGTGCGTGCCCTGTGCGTACCCGTGCGTGTGCCCTGCGCTGTACCCCGCCGCTGTGCCCGTGCTGTCCCTGTGCCTGTGCCCCGTGAGGACCCGGTGATGTTGCCCAGTGCTGTCTTTGTAACTAGTTATGTCATTACCACAGCCTACAGGTTAATGATGTGGAGAAAACAATCCCCGGTAACTGTGTCTCCTGGAGAAAGTCTCGTGTATATGGGCATTATAATGGCACCTTCTCTGGGCACACGTTTAATAAACAGGCACGGGCTTACACTGTTAGTCGGGCAAGGTCCGACAAGCGCCCTGCCAGCCATCTGCCCCACACACAATGCAAGAGATTGTGACGGTGTATGGTGTGAAGTTGGCGCTGCCACAGAAACCGTTGTGGCAGATAACCCCGGAAGTGACACTGTGGATTAGTACAGCGCGTGGGATGATACAGGAAGTGGAATGAGCACGGAATTACTTTGTACCGCGAGTATATAGAGTGGGGATTGTATGTCACTGAGTATACAGGAGATGTTATATCACAGTCTCCCGCCTGCAGAGCTGGTCCAAAAAAAAACACCAGATTACCACGGACAGTAAACGCCTATTTTTTCTTTGACACCACTTTTAGCAGGGGGTGTTAGAAGCAGAAGAACCTTGGCTAATATCCGTGGAGGAAACAAGCCCAAAATAGTTGCCGAGATATATTAAGCTATACTATAATTCAGAAGGTTGTTTGTTTGTCGGATATTACAAACCACACGCTTAATCCTAGAAGCACGCACACTTGGCTTGCAACTAATACGATCACTTGTGAGCACTTGTTCACTATGTCTGAGACAGGTCTGCCACCCTGCCGTTCACCATTTATCACTAGCACACAGGCTCCCACTGCAGCAAGGGATGTGGGGAAATGACATGAAAATAAGCACACCTGTCACCGTGTGCCTGAATCCATTTTACTACGGAACCCTTATAAGCTAATGCTCGCTGTTAATCAAGCTTTAAGCACAGCATGGGAATCAGATGCAAAGCCAGAAGAAACCCACTCACAGATCCATGTTTCAAACCTTAATGGGTCTCAATCACAGTGTGAGGTTGGTTGTAATGCTTGCTTTGCAAAATGTCTGTGATGGTTCTCTGGCTTTGATATCTGTAGTCCATGCTGTACTTAAAACCTGTTGTAATAGCGAGCATTAGGTGATAGGGTTCCGTGAAAATTGGATTTCAGGCAAAACGGTGGACATGGTGTGCTCATTTGCATGTAATTTCCCAGAACCTACCCGGACAGCAATTACCGGCTCCCTACCTGTACCGAAGCATCGATAAGGGGGAAAAAGGTTAGTGCTACACTTAAGTACATGTCGCTTACATAATGCTCTGGAACCATGCGTACTTAAATGTGGGGTAACGCCTGTACCAGTTTATGTGAAAGATAATGTGTTTTTATTTTCAAAAGGGTCTTATGGCAAATGCAATCGATCAGACGCTACTTGTGCTTCCCCTTTTAGCTGTTGGCCGTACTGCATCAAATGAAAGACAGGAAAAGAACAGAGAGAGGAAAGCCACTGACCACATTAGGGGGAGGGGGCATGACCCGCCTGAGTGGACATGCAGTGATGCGCTGAGGGGGGGAGGGGGTTAGGAGGATGAAGAATGAAAGAAGGAGTGTATATTAAGGGGCTATCGCCCCGTGACCTAACCTTCCATCATTCCTAAGACCACCTTCCAAAAGGTCCCGCCCCCGCCGATCCCTTTGGGGGTTTCGGGTTTATGGGGTAATGTTGATGTTTTACTGTTTATTGTTATGATTGTTTTGCTACGTGTATATTTTATACAAACAACAAAAACAAGAGGAAGAGATGTGGGCGTGGCTTGTGTAAAGTGGAGGTTAACGCGGGGGTGGTAATGGTGGGTAAAGGGGAGGTAACCGTGGTAAGGTGGTAAAGGGGTAAACGGAGTAAAGGGAGGTAACGGTTAGGGTAAAGGGGGGCTGGTGGTAAGGAGGGGGGTGAGTAAAGGGGGGAAAATGGTGTAAAGGGCGTTTTCGTTGGTTAACGAAAGTAAAGGTGGTAACAGTGTTGGTGGTAAAAGCGGGTAGGTGAAGCACGGTAGGGAACAGTAATAGGTGGGCGTACGCAGTAAACGGGTTGGTGGTAAAGGATGTTGTGGTAAAGGGCGGCGGGGCGGTAACGGTATGCTTGTCTGGTTGGTGGTAAGGTGGTAACGGGGTGGTGTTTTAAAGGTGGTTAACGGATGTTGGTGGTTAAAGGGGGAACGGTGTTGGTGTGGAAATGGGTAACGGGTGGTGGTAAAGGGGTAACGGTGATGGTGGTAGAGGCTGGAAACGGTATTGTGTGTTTGATGGTAAAGGGGGCGGTAACGGTGTTGTGGTAAAGGGGTAAACGGTGTTGGTGGTTAAAAGGTTGGTTTAAAGGTGTTGGTGGTAAAGGTGGCGTAAACGGCGGTGGTGGTGGTAATGGTGTTGGTGTGTGGTAACGGTCATTTGTTGTGGTTAAAGTGGTAAACGGTTTGTTGGGTGTGTTATTAAACCGGTTTATAGCCGGGGGTGGTGCGGATTGGTCGTTTTCCCAGTTGCGTAATTTGAGAAATGGGAGGGGCCAAAGGACGCGCTTCTGGAGACAGTTGAGCAAGGTGCGCGGGGAGCACGAGGGAGATGTATTACCATAAGAGGGACCCCGCCGTAGACAAAAGCCAGGAGAGGCTCACTGGTCATGATGAGGGGGTGAGCAGGATAGAGGTTCACTGGGTCATGTGCACGGGAAAGTAGAAGCACAGATCGGGTCAACGGGGCATGTAGCGGGGTTGAGCAGGATCAGATCACGGGGACATGTACGGGGTGAGGTGCCTGGGTCACAGGGTCCACTCGGACATGTTAGCGGGGTGAGCAGGGTCACAGGGTCACCGGGGCATGTTGCGGGGGTGAGCAGGATCAGGGATCACGGGGACAGAGCGGGCGTGGCAGGGTCAAGGGGTCACACTGGGACATGTAGACGGGGTGAGCAGGATCAGGTCACCGGGACATGTAGCGGGTGAGCAGGATCAGGTCGCTGCGGTCATGAGGCGGCAAGGTGGACGGCAGATCGGTCGCTGGGTCATGTAGCGGGGGTGAGCAAGGTCACTGGGACATGTAGCGGGGGTGAGGCAGGGTCAGGTCACTGGGCTCAGGTAGCGGGGGTGAGCTAAGGTCACTGGACCATGTAAGGTGGGGGTGAGCAGGGGTTCAGGTCACTGGGTCTGAGTAGCGCGCGGGTGAGCAAGGTCCAATGGTAAATGTAGTTGTGGTGAGCAGGATCGGTCACTGCGGTCATGTTAGCGGGGTGAGGCAGGGTCAGGTCATGGGTTCATTGTAGCGGGGTTGCGGATCAGGGTCACTGGGTCCAAGGTTAGGGGGGGGGGGGTGAGCAGGGTTCAGGGTCAATGGGTCAGGTAGCGGGGTTGCAGGATCAGGGCTCACTGGGCATTGTAGCGGGGGGAGCAGGGTCAGGGGTCATTGGGTGGCTTACTTATTGACCAGGTGAGGTTGTTTATGTTAATTAAAAGGCTGTGGCTATTCGTAGCCAACCATGTGTCCCGTTATTTATTGGGTGGGCTAGTAACGGAATGGGCCAAAGTTAAATGGCGCAGTTGACAATTTTCCTGGATACAACGTTGACTCAGGAGCCCCACCAGCATTGAGATGATAAAACCCCCCACCCTGGAAAACCATTAACGTTAGGGTTGGTTGACAGGAGGCGCCCGTGTAGAGGTGCGAGTTCCTGGCCCTGAGAATCCGCACGTTTCTGATACAAAAACAACCCCCCTCTTCTTTTTGAGATACAGTTGAACGGTTCTTCCACCGTCAGGCACGTAGGCTTTTCCCCACCACCCGTTGGCCTCATGAGAGCCGCGTCACTAACAGGGCGATAACCGTCACGTAACCAGTCATAACAGCATAACCAGTAGACCAGTCATACAGAATAACCAGGCACTAACAGATATACCAGTCCAGTAAACAATACCAGAGCACTAACAGATAAACGGTCACAACAGAGAACCAGCACATTGGTGTTGACCTCTGATAAGCCGGAGCAAAGAGATTCTGCAGATTACAGTGACCGAGTGACACAGGGACCCCGCTGAAGCTGTAACCCCTTCACTGCCGGAGCATGACTTTAATGTATTTTATTTTTTTCTAAAAAAAAAAAAAAAAAATTTAGGGGGGACTCCCGTGGTTCAGCTTAACTTCCACAGAGCCCCCACTTCCCGTTACTGTCCTGTCCTGGAGATAGAGCAGGGAACTGTTCTGTTTCGCTTGCTGAGTGTTTTCCACTGTCTTGAAATAAATGAACAAAGGATCAGAGCGACGGGGTCAGAGCCGCAGGGTCTGTGGCGCAGGTCTGTCGCGTGTGTCTGGAGGGTGCCGTGTCAGGATGCAGGTCTGTGGTGGGTCAGGGCCACCATGGTCAGTGAGAGGGGTCGGCATGGGTTAGTGCTGTGGCAGGGTGCAATATCGGGGTGCAGGGTCAGTGCACAATGCATGGGTGCAGGGTCAGAACGCGGGGTAGTGTGCATTACAGTGCGCGAGTGTCAGTGCCAAGTGTCAGGGTGCAGGGTCAGTGCGTGGATGGTCTGGTCATTATCAGTGCGGCAGTGTCATGCCGCAATGTCTGGGTGCAGGTCCCAGTGCGTGGTGGTCGTGCGCATTGTCAGTGCGCAATCATGCCTGGTGCGGGTACCCGTGCGTGGCAGTGGTGCATTATCAGTGCACAGTGTCAGGTGTGCGTGGGTCAGTGTTTCTGGTCGTGTGCGGGATCAGTGTGCATTATCATTGCGCAGTGTCGTCTGCGCAAGTCGGGTGCAGGGTCAGGCGATGGGTCATGTTGCATTATCATGTGCGGCAGGTGTCATGTGCGGGGTCAGTGTGCAGGTAGTGTTTCTGGGTTCAGTTGTGCGGGGTCAGTGTCATTATCAAGGCGCAGTTTCAGGTGCGCAAATGTCAGGGTGCAATGGTCAGTGGTGCAGGTCAGTGTTTCTGGGTCAGTGTGGCGGTCAGTGTGCATTAACAGGCGCAGTTGTCAGGCGCAATGTCAGGTGGCCATGGGTCAGTGTGCAGGGTCAGTGTTTCTGGGTCAGTGTGCGGGTCATGTGTGCATTATAGTGCGCAGCAGCTGTCAGTGTGCCGGGTCAGTGTTCTCCGGTCAAGTGTGCGGGATCAGTGTGCATTATCAGTGCGCAGTGTCGTTGCGCAATGTCATGGTGCAGGGTTCATCGTGGGGTCAGTGTGCATTATCAGTGCGCAGTTTCAGTGTGCGGGGTCAGTGTTCTGGGTCAGTGTGCGGGATCAGTGTGCATTATCAGTGCGCAGTGTCGGTGCGCAATGTCAGGGTGCAGGGTCAGTGCGTGGGGTCAGTGTGCATTATCAGTGCGCAGTGTCAGTGTGCGGGGTCAGTGTGCGGGGCATTATCAATGCGCAGTTTCAGTGCGCAATGTCAGGGTGCATGGGGTCAGTGTGCAGGTCAGTGTTCTGGGTCAGTGTGCGGGGTCAGTGTGCTCTTATCAGTGCGCAGTGTCAGTGCGCAGTGTCCAGGGTGCATGGGGTAGTGTGCAGGGTCAGGTTCTGGGTCTTGTGCGGGTCAGTGTGCATTATCAATGCGCAGTGTCAGTGCGCAATGTCAGGGTGCATGGGTCAGATGTGCGGGTCAGTGTTCTGGGTCAGTGTGCGGGGTCAGTGTGCATATCAGTGCGCAGTGTCAGTGTGCGGGGTCAGTGTTCTGGGTCAGTGTGTCATTATCAGTGCGTAGTGTCAGTGCGCATGGGCATGGGGTCAGTGTGCTGGGTCAGGGCATTGGGTCAGTGTGCTGGGTCAGGCATGGGGTCTTGTGCAGGGTCAGTGTGCGGGTCTAGGTGCATTATATCAGTGCGCAGTGTCAGTGCGCAATGTCACGGTGCATGGGGTCAGTATGCTGGTCAGGGCATGGGGTCAGTGTGTGCTGGTCCAGGGCATGGGGTCAGTGCTGGGGTCAGAGCACAGGTCAGGTCGCAGGACAGGGCATGTCAGTCAGTGGGGTCACTGTCATGGTCAGGGGGCAAGTCAGAGCGCTGGCTCAGGGTGCAGGGTCAACAAAAATGTGTGTGTTTTGTGAGATGAGTTTTGGGCCAAAGGGATGTGACGTGAAGAGCACTCAAAAGATCCCACTAGAGCGCACCGCAGACCTGATGATATTAGATCTTGGTCCTATAGTAACCAAAACATAACAACATTAAACTTATTGAGACTTGATGTCTAAAATACTACTAACTACTTAAAAATATGAAGCTCCCAGTGTCTCTATGATGCAGAGACTATCTCAAGAGATGTTTGTCAATGAGGAAATATACTTGAAAGTTAAATGACTTTAGTCAATTCTGTAATCTTCCCTAGGACAACTCCCTTGCCGAAACCAATGGCTGTGGTATTAATATACCTTTCATTTGACCCTGAATTGACAGAGGAGATATGTCTGAGATCGGGTGTCCAGAATGACTGGTCTTGATAAGGGTAGTGCTGGGTGTGTCAAAGGTATACCAGCACACTTAGTAACTTAATTGTGGTGTATATCCTATATACTGTAGCCATGCATAATAATGCCTCGCTACATCTTCCCTGTTGCGTAGATCCTGGTAGTACAGGCCTGCCAACGTAGTTTATGGAGTTTTTCCCTCACACCCTGGTGTGGTGCCCTGTGTAAGGAAGGGAGTGGCTGTATGCTCTGAGTCCCTGATAGTGACCTCAGAGATCGCCTTGCCCCCTGAGGTATAAAGGGCACAACACTGTCAGTTAGTGTTGTGGCAAGTGTTAGCCAGCGTTGTTTGAAGCAGCTGTAAAGTGTATGCTGATCATAAGGGATTGGAGGTGGAATACGTTTTGTGACCCTAGTGTCTGTAACTAGCGGTTTAGCAGAGTGCCAATCAAGTCTGTCCAAGCCCACCCTGTGTCCAGGGCACTGGCGCAGGGTGATCTCCCTAGGAGAAAGGGAATCCCACTTCAATACGTGGAGGGCGTACCGGGCAAAGGGACGCACGGAAGATGTGTGGCGGCTAGAGCCGCGCTGCATGGGGCAGTCTGCTACATCCCAATCTACATAATAAGATGCCATGTTCAAAGAAACCCCCCGCTGTGTGAGTGTGAGATTACTCTGCCTGTGGCAGGGCACCACCGAGAAGGAGTTCCCACCAGGACCATCTTCCCCTGCGAAGCATAGATCCTGATGAGGTGGAGGCGCTGCCCGGAATAAGTTGGACTCGTAACCACTACCTCATATACCTGTCCCTGCTACCATCTCCTCTATAACCAACGGGAGACTCAGTAGTCCTGTTACTAGCAGGTGCACCACCAACACAGACTTGTAATGGGGGACCGGTTAGAGCCACAACGGGCAATGTGAGATTGGGTGGGTCAGCACAGGGGTCCAGCCGTTACCATACTATACATAATACACGGGTAATAGCCTAGATGGATGAGTTCTATCAGTATTAGACCTCTAAAGTCTGTTTCCATTCACAATAATGTATAGTGTCATTGTGGATATCGTTTTTGACCTCTATTTCCCAGGATAGTGTGTTTTACCTATGTATTGTTGGTTCTGTATCTCATAGAGCAACAATGTTAGTAGCCTAGTCATTACTAGTAGATGTGGCCAAGGTATTGCTCATAGTGAGTGGCTCCGTGATGGCGTCTGCTGCCAAAATACCTCGGTTATGTTCGGCTATAATATGTAAAAAGCCTTCAAAGTCACTCCCAATGGTCAATGATTATTAGTCGTGGTTTCCAATGTATATCCACTCTATTTCGTTGTGGTGATACAAGTTGTGCACATACCAATTCTCAATGTATGATACTGCCAAAGACCTAATGGTCTATATATTTTATGTCTGTTGTGAGCTTATTTTGCTCTGCATACAGAATCACTAGGATGTACAGTGTTGTGAGAACTCAGTTGGCTATTGTTTGTGTCTCACAGAGCGAAGATAATATAATTGCCCTAATGATTGACTTTATTGGTGCTGCCAAAATAGTTCCTTGGTAAGGTGATTCTCTGACAGTATGTTGTCAATGCCATGTTTTAGTGCAGGTGCACTTTAAGCACCATCACAAACAAACTGAGTATAGAAGTAACCTTCTAGTCGCTGCTAGTGGTCAAGTGATTGTCTTGTAACTTGCACTGTATATCGCTGTATTTTTTGTTTGAAACACACAAGCTTGTATATACCAGTTGTTAGTGTAGATTTTAAAGTTAAAGAACTTTAATTGTCATTTTGTTTTTGGTCCGTATGCTTGCATTACATTGTTAGCTTATTTTGCTCTGCATACGAAATCCCTAAGACGCATTGTGTAGTGGACCACTGGTGCCTGCTGATAATCACAACACAACTAAAAGCGACTGGAATACCAGTGGATGTATAGCGTTGTACTCAATAGTGACGATAACTTGTTACAGCGCGCTGTCTCGCTTTAAGTTTTGCGGGCGATGTTCTTAAAAAATCAAGTGATGGTAATAAGTTTTAGTCCCTCCACACATCTCACATGTTTGCGGATATATTCACAGGCGATATATAGTGGTGAAAGTGACTGAATAGATGCAACCACACGCTCAGCACTGTTTTACTTTAGTTATTATAGTAAACTGAGATTTGTTTGTATTCATATATAGCCGGGTGGTATAGTCTCAATTCGAAATCGCAACTCTTTACAGGCACGTGAACGTTGCTGTCTAGACATTTGCTCTCGTGATGGTAAGTCCGATAACGGTTGAGTATATATATATATAATTCCTCAAGTAGAGGTATTGGTGGCATGGGGGTAGCTTCATATAGTTACTTAATATGATACCATAGCAAATAAAACCCATAAAACCCGACGTGATCGTCCGTTTCGTCGCTACACAGCGACTTTTCTTGAGTTTTGGCCATGCTGGCATTGTAGGAGTTAAAACTCTGCTGTATGAGACCCCCACAGGGTGTGAACCCCCGCCCTTGTGACCCCCCGGTGTAAGCCCCCTGTTTGAGCCCCCCGGCAGAGGAAACCCTTTCTCATCCACATGTAAATAACTGTGCGCGTCGTATAACAGCTCGCGCCTCTCCTGGGCTGCACAATGGGAACTCCTTCTCCGAGGAACCTTCCCGGGCAGAGGGAGACGTCATGTAACACACACCCCAACACTTCACACACACACACACACCATACACACACAACACACACACACACACACACACACACACCACACACACACACACAACCCCACATCACACATCACACCACACACCACCTCCCACCCAACATACACACATCACACACCACACTCACACATCTCACATACACCCCATCACGCACCATACACACCCCCAGCCACATCCACACACTCCACAGCACCCCACCCCCTCCCCCACATCCCCCACACCCGCCCGCTCACCTCCCCACCCACCTCACCCACCCCCCCTCCCACTCGCCCCCCTCCCCCCCCCCCTCCCCTACCCCCCCCCCTCACCACATACACCAACAACATCACACATACACGCTACAACCAAATCACACATACACACACATCACCATACATCACCCCACACACACACTCAGACCACTCAACAACTCTTCCACAAATAACACACCCAAACACACATACACACACACACACATACACACACAAACCACAATACACACAACACCACCATCCACAATAATACACAAACACCAATCACACATTACACACCAACACAAACACACACACACACACACCACACACAACCCAAGGACACCCACACACACACACACACACACACACACACACCACACATCACAACCATCACACCACCACACATCACACACAACACACACCACACATCCATCACACATCCACACACCCACCAACATCACCACAACACACCACACATCACACACCTACACACACCACAATACTTCGTATATCAGAAAGCATGGACACCTGGCCGCCGATCGTGGCCCCGACACGTGTGCGACAAACCCCCAGCAGACGTTTGCTCTGGACCGTGGTGCGGATAGCTGCGAGCATCTTGTACTATACAGGTCAAGTCTGGTCATTTGCTTACTTAAAAGGAATCAATGAAGGCTTTAGTGGTGCAAATCACTTATCTACTCACTATCCATCTAGAGAGGGGTTTTTAAACCCAGTCCTCAACACCCAACAGTGAGGTCTCGGGATACCTCGCCTGCTTCACACAGTGGCTCATCAGTGGCTCCGTGAAGCTGGGCCACTATTGAGCACCTGGCGTGAGCAGGGTTTATTGGACATAGGGCCATAATATATGTGTATGTAGACTATTCTCATTATACCACCAGCAATGCGCACAGCTGTGCTTTACACATCACAATTCCTGTGGTGCAAGTCATAGGATATTATTTGAGCAAGTAGCTATTGTTACAAAAAAGTGTCGAAAGCGACTGTGTACCTATAAAATCCTGGGTACGAGAATGACAATTTGAGGCACTATAACCATTAAAAGCGTACAAACAACACCACCCATACCATATTTAGTGTATAATCCAATATTCGTACAAATCTAAATACAACAAATTGAAATATATCAACACAACATACGATTGACTTCTGTGCTGATGCTTCAATAGTTTTATTCTATCCGCAAGACGATCCAAAGCAAAATAAGGTCAAATTCAAACAAAAATCATCAGCAAATTGAGAAAAAAGGAAATCAGTTAACCCAAAAAAAATGGACCAAGCAATTTCCGCACACCGAACTCCAACTAACGCATGGTAATATGACCTGCTTCGCAGCAAACCAATTCAGTTTGACAAAAAAGCGACTGATTAGTTATCATAAGTGCATAAGGGTCAAACCTGACAAAAAAGCATCAATAAATTACAAAAGAAAAAGACCGACATCAGATACACTAACACTGAAGCAAAAATAAAGTATCATATACTGTGTATATTTCCTAACCATAACTCTACCAAACGTCAATATGTACTGAACTGTCAGATACTAAGTACAAATAATAATTATTAAAGTCTTACACATACCTTTTGCCTATACTGTCATTATAAAACACACATTGATTTCGCCATATCTTATACGTACACTAACAAAAAGAAAGCACGAAAAACATAGCATTTATAATAAAGTCCAAACCAATCATCACAGTATATCACTTTAAGTTACACTGATCATATCATTTATCCGTAATAGGAGGTGACGTAGCCAATACATATTTAAAAATGCATGTCCTAAAAATTCAATAGATATGTTCCTACTTTGAAAACTAATAAAGCCTAGCCAGTCTTAGCAGAAGGGGCTATTTACATTTAATATAAATTCAAATTATCCTCGATCATACTTTAAAGCGCCAAGAGTACTCAAAAGTAACAAATGCACAAGACCCCACATAGACCAGCCAACTCAACAAATAAACAAATCTTAATCGCAGCATAAATTATCGGGAAAAAAAAAAAAAAAAAATGACTACAATAAATTTCCACTAAACTAGTAAAACCACATGGATAAGAACCCATCATAGGTTTATATTACATTTACAACATCCAAAGGGTGACAACCACTCTTCTGGTGGAGGTCGAAATGATACTCCCATGTATATTTTTTCACAACACAATGACTACTCTAGAAAAAAACCAAAATAGATATAGGCTCCATATTCAAAAAATCATACTCACAGAATGAGCAGAACAATGGACAAAAGAAAAATCAACGACAATCAACGAGTATGTAGAGAGATTCACAATATCTAGTAAAGAAAATACTAAGAAAAGTACCTTAAACTAACAGAAAAGACTTATCTAAGTTCAACACAAATACTAGAACGTGGACAATAAGAACTTGACATCTTCACTTGAAAATGACACTCAATCCGCAAAGGAGAAAAAAATATAACTCAAAGGGAACACATTAGATTGTTAAACAAACACCACTAAACTAACAAATACGTACAATAAAACAACTAAGTGATAGAAAATGGAATTTAAATGAAAGACAAATCAGGCAAATAAATTACATAGATGATCTTAATCCAAACATAAAACCTTATAATTCAACAGAACATTATCATTTAATCAAAACACATAACAATAAACAAAAATAGAATACAAATTACTAGTCGAACAAAAAGAATTTAATACTGGCCAAGTAAAATTAGACACCATATGTATCAAACAAACACTGCTCAATATAAAAAAGAATAGATATACTGAACTACAAAGGGGGAAAGTCTACGGACAAATTTAGCCTGTGATGAATTAGATCTCACAGTCAGTCACACACAGAAAAAGTATTATTTTCGTGATGAAAGAAGTCAAGATAATTTACCACACAAGAGGCAAATTAATAAAAACCTGGGGGAGAAGCTCAGGAAAATCCATGACAACAAGAAACATAGGATTACCACCACACTTAATAATTATTAATAAACATAACAACTCAAACAAAACATAATTCCTATAAAATCATAGATAAGAAAAGAACTAAATATACCAGCCAAATGATATACAACAAAGCAACAGGTGATGTAAGACTCGAAAGAGTGAGATACAAAGATATACTTACGGAACGAAACCTTGCCGCAGATTAATGGCAGCAAAAAATACCCTGCACTCAGGTATAAAAAATCAAGAGAACAGGACAGCCTGGATTAAATCAAACAATAAAAGGGTACTGACAACTGAAAACAAAGAAGCATCCTGCATCAGCGAAACCACACATTCACACACGCAAAAACCCTAGGGAAACCACATAGAACCCAGTAGTAAGTTAAGAGCAGACATCCACACAAGGTAGTTCACACAAAACAAACATCCATAACGAGAGCATATAATATCAAATATGAAGATGACAGGCTACACATAAGCACAAGGAGGATCAAAAAATTTAATAATAGAAAATTACAACCCAAACAACAAACATATATTGGGAGCAACACAGGAAAAAAAAA